>VCRD01006256.1:0-11569 GCA_006783055.1 Trinorchestia longiramus
ATATAATGGATGTAGAGGCAGAAACATAGGAATGTTGGTCGCGAAATCGTAGCTGTAGTGGACAGGCGTGGGAAAGACGGCGCTCAGGAATTCAGACGGTTAGAACCAACCGCCTGGCCTGCTTCGTGAAGTTGGTGAGGGTAACTCATATATGAACACACGCATTGAGACGACATGGGCTTCAAGTTCGAGACTCAGAGGAAGAAGGACGTAAGGAAAATTGGGATCGCTTGCCGCTATGGCGGCAAGCCGGCCAAGTCGTGCCGTCAACTGTCATCGGAAGTATATTCATCTTTACTGGCGGCGAGACAAGAATTCAAAGAAATAACTGTGAAGGAACAATTCATCGAAGAGACATCAATATATTCAATTCAATGGAAGATGGAATCAATAACAGCATCATCACAATCCGAGGAACATCAGTCCGCATTTGTAAGGAAGAACATCGACAACATATAACATTAGTCTTCGACATTATTGAGAGACGTTGGCATCGTCTTCAACATTAGTCTACAAGTCTGCAAGAGTCATCGGCATCTCCAACATTGTCTTCAATCTATAATAGGGGAAGCGATCATCGGGCGACTTACGAGAGTGCTCCAACATTCAACATCCGCATTTTATGTTAGGCTTGGGAAGTGTACTGGCGAGCTTCGTGAATTTAGTGAAGGGTACATCGTGAGGGAATCATCATCGTCGTGCAAGGGAGGTAAAGGTTAATATGTTGTTAGTCATGTGATCACAGAGTATAATTCAGCGTAACCTTCATGCCTAGATGTTGATTTAGTATGTCGATCGCTGAGATCCAATGTTAACTAACTTTTCCCGTGTTACAATAATTCATGCTGGAATATCACGTGTCATTTTATTAACCCTCTCACTTGCCAACTGTTAGAATAGCGTGCTTCAATCATAAAAATGTGTTGAGGGATTTGGACGCCTCATAGCGATCATGTTTGTTTGCTATAAAAGTTTATTCATTTATTGATTGATGTAGAGTTGAAAGATGTTGACATTAATAAACTTAGTAATTAACGATATTAAATAAATATATATTCAAAACATGCAAGATAAAGTAAAGAGGAATAGATATCGCGACACAGTTTTGACTCATCACGGATGAAATATAGCTTGGGTTTGTAATTTTTGTTAATAACTTATGCAGTAGAATTGCACTATAAATTTTAATGTAGATTATTTTGGGATTTCTATTAAATGTAGTTACCATTAATAACTGAACTTTCACTTTCATTATTCTTTTCCACATCCAGATGTTGGAATATGGACATAATTTTTTATGGAAATTTAACTCTGTGGAACGTATTTCTCCTGGTCAAACGTATTCATGTGTTCAGAAGTATTTCATAGTCGTGCGTGACAGCGTTGCAGGACTCGAATTTCGTCATGCAATTTTTGAGGAACATTTAGCAAATTCCTCGAATTTTTAGCTGTTTCTTCTGCTTGACTGTTCAGCCGACATGGGAAATCGGACCAGACTAATAACTTCACGAAATGATATACTACTGTGAATTCTATTCACAATATTCAATTTATGTATAATCAGCAAAACTTGTCATTTAACTCATTTTATATGTGGACGCTGGTTTTTAAGGCTATTTTCACCAGTCGGAGCTATTATGTCACCAGGTAGAAACTTAAAACTTCTAAATAGATTTGCTTTCTGCAGGTTATTCGTATTTTTCTTTCATAGAAAGTGCAGTGCATGAGGAAAAAGGATAATGAATAAATTTGCTCGAAAGAAAAGTCTTTATAACATAAGTATAATTGGCGTATGCGAAAATAATGTTCTTACCATATAGTCGAAGTATGAAGCATGTATTTATTTATTTGACATGTGATTTAACATAATGTGATTGTTAATGTGATTTAACACATCACATTAACATCAGTAAATAATTTATTTACAAACATGGCCAAAGAACAGAAAAAAAGTCATAACCGTCTTTCATACACATGTATTTGTACATGATGAAACGCACGTTTTACATTCCAAGTTAATTCATAGTTTATTATTGTTTAACTTAAAATTAGAAAAAAACAATCCATCTGATGTCACAAGGAAAAGACGGGGAAAATGAAGAATACGAATATGATAATAAAAGTTACAGCGCATTTAAGTGCGAATAGTATTGGTGGATTTTACATCTTGATAAGGTATTTATTATTATACAAAAACACGAAGTCCTTATTATCGTCACAGTACACACTGGCAAGGACCTCACCACCCATCCCAGGCAAACACATACGAACTACAAAAATCTAACTGGGAAAGGTTCACCGAACAAACAGAGCAACTTTTCGCAGAACTCAACACCAACCACATAAATGACAATCAAGCATAAAGCCCGCTCACCTCTACCACTTGTCGCTCTTTGCTCAGTGGTGTGCAAGTGCCGGACGGGCATTCGAACACACGTGATTCACTTTCAATGTTTTCTTCCATTTCGGCAGCTAAGCTAGGAAGGGAATGAGTCACCCCCATTCATCATGTAGGGAGGGGTAGGGGGTAGATGTGGATAGCAATGGCAGGGAAGAATGTGGGTTTCCACGATAAAGTAAGATATGTATGCAATGAAGGTATAACCTTCACTCATTACATGATTCATTTGGAGGTGCTGGAAACGAAAACAAATAACGAAGAATTGTGTGTAGTGTGACAAAATTCAGTTCATATAATTAATTTCAACAAAACCCGTGCTCTTAATACCCGGCTCTTAACAAATTTGTGCAAAAAAAATGGGTTCGAATTTTGAATCCCAGCTTCTACAGATTGACATCCGATGGCTTTTAAGGGGTCGGGCTTTAAGAAGGCTGATCGCTTTAAAAAAATTAAGTCATGTTATTTTTATCTGGTATCGACTCAGATTTGGTGAAACATTTCCAAAACGAAAATTGGCTTTTCAAACTTTGTTATTTATCAGATATTCTTGATAAGCTTAGTGACTTCCATATATTATTACAAGGCGAAAATACATATGTTCTCACATTAACTTCAAAAAATTCAAGCTTTCCTGAAGAAAGGTAATGTATGCTTGATGAATATAAAACGCAACTCATGTGAGTTGTTTCCATGTCTGACAGAGTTCATCATAGAAAACTAACTAAATTTTGAAATAATCAAACCAATTACAATTAAGAACTTAGTAAGATTAGGGGAAGGACTACTATAACCAAGACGTGCACCGCTATGTAGCTGACTACGGTAGCGGAGGCCAGTTCGCTGACTTCAGTTAACTCCCATCTGTCATAGAGCGAACATTGTCGTAGTCTGTCGCTCGGTTTGAAACGGACATTGTTTGTTTCGAGGCACATTGCTGCATTTCTAAGTGGATACCGTTTGTTTAGAAAGTTTACAGCTAATTATATGTATTAAAAATGCCGAGCAAGTGTGGGGTTGTGTGAACAAGTGAAATCCCTCCCAGCATCTTCAATGTGCCTGCTTCATATCTGCCATATCCAAAACCTGCATCTTCCCCGGCGAATGTGGAAAACCAACAACTGAGTTATTTTCTTCAGAAGGATAAGATTACTTCATTTGATGCTTTCAAGCCTGAACGTAACCTGCAGAAGCAGTACAAGAACTTCATTATTTCAAGATCGAAAGAAAGGCTTGTGTGTTTGTTCATGACCAACAACTTCAGTGGGTGCAGCCTGTCTGTGATTTTCGAAAACAAGCCCACTTTGTGTTCCCCACTAACGCGCAGTGCGTTCAAGAACGGGATTAGTGTACCACTGTTTAAGATATTTCATCCCAACAATGGTTTGAGATCGTATACACAGTCCGACGAAACTGTGCGCTTGGCAATGAACTATGTATGACATCCCGTTTGACAAAACGATCCAAAATGTTGTCACCCTTCAAGCTCACACGTCAGGATATGTCGACACCGAGAAGGAAAAGAAGTTGGTATTTATGACGTCTGTTGGAACTTTTATCACAGAAGCAGTTTTCCATGAATGATCATTTTTTTGCTCTTCAATCATACCCGAAGTGTAATTATGAAGAGCTCAGAGACTTTTTGGTGCTCCCATGCAAACGCAAGCTGCAGTACATCACTTCATCTATTGGCAAGGACCAGGTGCTGAGGGAAACATTTGACAAATTCCAGACACTGCAACAGAAGAATGTGTTTCTCTTGGTAGATGAAGTACAGATTTCCCCAACTATTTCAATTTCTGGTGGGTTGCTGAGTGGCATGGCCGAGAAGAATCAGTGAGAAGGGCCAGAAGATCAGTCTTGACAATGTAACACGGCATCATTTGCAGACGTCAAGGAACTGTACGAGTCAAATGCAGTATTCTGACAACTACTATACTCACTCAATTTGCTATCAATCCCTCAAATTTGCTGTCAACCCCTCAGAGAAAAACTAGCAGAAGAATGCAGCCCTTCAGACCTCTGTCAAGAAGGCCCGGTTGGCTGACCAATCGCTGCAGTTTGTTAGGTTTTTACTTCTATGTCTGTTTGTTTATATGCGTGAATGATTTTGTTTGTTTGTTTGCATTGAAAAAGGTTTAATTATAATCAACTTGTAAAGTCTAAAACTGCAGCAACTCGGGTTTCTATAAAGTGGCCACAAAGCTCATAAAATAATACATGTTAAGTCCGGTTAAAATTGGTATTTCAAAGCATTACAGTGCTTTAAACCATTTAAAATTCACTGTAAAACCTTATAATCCGTTCTGTTGCTTGAAAGAAGTAATTTTTGATCAATTTGTCCGATGGAAAATGTTATGTTACTAAAAATGCATTGGCCTCCGCTACCGTAGTCAGCTACATGGCGATGCACGTCCTGCTTATAGTAGTCCTCTGCTTAGGGGAAAATTTTAAAAGATATTTTCTTCAAGAATCAGACATGCGCCGATTTGATTAGATCCAAAATGCATTTGATGGTAAAGTGGAAAAAGTGTCATCTCACAGTAAAGGTACAGGAAGAATTTGTAGAAATTTCTTGATTCTTCTCTAAAAACTATGTTTGCTAAAATAAGTCTAAATTCGTTTTGCGTTGGCATCAAATTTGCATTTCCAAACTTGTCACGACTTGCAATGGATACTCTTTTACCTTTCGCGTCAACATATTTGTTATTTTGCTGCTACAAAGCTAAACATTCAGGTTTCGTTTTCAAGCGCAGCTAACTAAAGATCTAAAGAATCAGGGAAACAAATGACAGGCGTAGCAGAGGGGGAGGGGTAGTAGTCTTCGCTTGCAGGCGCACACAGCAGGGTGAAAGATTTCACCATAGTCATGAGACAATGGAAGATCGCTATCATGGACGATGGGATACGCATAGAGTGACAAATTGATAATAGAACTAATAAAACAACTGTATAACCGAAGTTAATATTTCACGAATGTTCCATGAAACAAGATTCTGAAAATAATGCTCATTTTATTTATGGTTTCACTTGCATTATTGTGAAGAAAAAGTTTTGAACGTGCTTTTGGTTTTGTTCCATGCATTTGCTTATTCGGGACAATCAACTATTTACAGTGTTTGTTTTCTTATATGATTCGTGTGAGCAACATAAAAATGGTTAATATGGATAAATCGATGCATATATCGCGAAAAATGGAGGTGTTAGAGAAAATGGACGGCATATCTGAAATTAGCACTCGAAATTTACGTTATAACAGCTCAGAAACTATCGCCACCTAAACAACTGTTAGTTTGTGTATTTAGTGAATAATTTAGGCCATATAAAGCAATCACTCACTTAGAATTAGCTTTTAAATTCTATATTTACTACTTAAGCTGAATAAAT
This sequence comes from Trinorchestia longiramus, assembly GCA_006783055.1. NCBI lineage: Eukaryota > Metazoa > Arthropoda > Malacostraca > Amphipoda > Talitridae > Trinorchestia > Trinorchestia longiramus. Next base: position 5,786 of record VCRD01006256.1, read on the forward strand.
TGAAAAATGACGTTGGATATCCATTGTTTCACGGGAGATATTTTTGTTGAATAAATTTTGTATCTCCTAAAAAGTCATCGTTACAACTTGAATGTGAAATATTTTTCCATTTGGCCTAAGATAAAGAAATTATGAACTCTAAAATCATTGGTTGTATAATAATTTGAAGTAGGCACTTAAAACTAGGCTAAATTAGAACAAGGGGAGTTATTTGATGCAAATAGCGGCCTAAGTTGAATTTCTTCAACAAAACCACGCACGTGAGTTTCAGGTTACTTTGTCAAATTTATGCTGATTTCAGATCGATAAAAAACAATAGGAAACATCTTGAAACAATGGTCTAATGCTGGTGTGTCGTATTCGCTACTACATAAATACATATAATTTAGATAAGAATTACGAGATGGAATAAAGTGCATAGAAAGAATTAAACAAACAATGCACATGAACATAAAAATTATTAGGATTATTATTTTTTCTTAAATTTGATTGTAGCTCCTCTTCTACCTTTGAAATTCCATTTTCATACTAACAATGATAATATTGAATAAGATATACTGGGATGCTCTGAGTGCACTCAGTTCAAACGTAATAGAAGGTGCAAAAATAACTTTATCACTCATGATATTCACTTTGAGAATATGATAGATTAAAACCAAAAAATTATAATTTTCATATTATAGAGAAGTGTATAAATTTCTAGATCGAGTAACACAGAAAGGAGTTTTAGTCCAACAAGTTGAAGTTCTGTCATTTTTCTTTCAAACTACCTTACAGAAAAGTCATGTGTACTTGTTCCATAAATGTTATTATTAGGTGAGGTTCATGATTACAATATTAGACGGGCTTGTTAATTTTGACATTAAACCTTCCAGGCCCACTTCGTTGTTCTATTGTTAAATTGGTTTAAACATCTCATTAGTTGAACGTCCTGGCCGAGTGGTCAGAGTACCAGGAATATGGTTTAGGATTCTTAGCTGTGGATGTTCGAAACCAGCCGTCAGGGTTTTTATTTTGTGTCATATCGGCATTTGCCGCCTCGCCCCTCCAAAAAATTGACCAATCGGCGCTTGCGGAACTTTCACGTCATAGATGACGTCACCACCTGAAAACCGTCGTTGGGGTGGTCATTGCAACCCCCAATGTGCTCTTACTTTTCTTTACTGTACTGTGTCGTGTGGAATTCATTTTCCAGCCTCGGAGACTTCAGCAATTCTTATCATTTCTTGATATATGGTCATACAGCTCACGTTAAACTTCTTCTCCATTGTTCTAGTTGTTTTGAAAGGATCATCAAAGGCAGCCATCAATAAATTCTTCAAAACTGAGTCTTTTTGAGCATTATTTTCTTAGCTCGTCTTTACGACTGAAGGTTCTTTTTGGAACGTGAAATCATATTCTACAACTCCTTTCGGTTGCCAAATGATTTCCGTATGTGTTCGTGAGCGATCTTGCCGCTGGACTTGCTGCACTGCCCTTTTGAAATTCATGTAGCAAAATATGCCTGATGTGCTCATTGCTTGGAGTGAAAATTTGGGTCAATAATATATATTTAATATAATAATTATCAGAAAATTTGAAATTGTAAATAATTTTTGTGCGATTTTGATAGCCGTACATATGTATGATTACTTACATAAAATTATAAATACAAAAAACTAAAATTACGATAAAATTACAAATGTAATTAAAATTACATTACATAAAAATTATAAATCAAGAAACGAATAAAACTTACGTTAGGACCCGATAGTAACCTCAAATAATGTATTACAAACTGTAAAGTGAGTTTTTTGTATATTATTTGCAGTTATGAGCCGTCCCCCATGTCTATATATACTGTAAATGTTATTTCAACAGTAAGAAATAAATTCATATCTGATTTAATATCATATATTTTATTTTCAGGTAATTTTCAAACGTAAAGATTAGTCAAATATACGTTCTACGACATTGTTTATAATGACTTTATTGTACAAAAAACAATAACAAAAAATAATTTAAATGTTTTGAGCTCGATATTATTAATCAGAAATTTACATTTGTTACCTACAAAAAAAAGAATGGTACACAATTTTCTTCGACGAAAACACCAACCAATCACATTAGTTCTCTCATACGGACTTGGTAAACTGAGAGTAGTCCACTTCACCTGGGCAGCACTGCTGCAGCCTTCGAAGTGGCGAACTCGACTACTGCAAGTAGTCTACTTCACATCGACGCCAACGAAACATGATCATACGAGAAGACTAGACTAGAGGACAGTAGTGTTCTCTTGCTCGACGATCACTGGTTTTTGGTAAATGTGTCGAGTAGTCTACTAATGCTTTTCACCCTTCAATTGTTATATCAAATTTCGTTGATTCCCATTTTTTCGATTTTGGTTGTTGGATTTACCGGTTTACAGCTATGACGGCATATTCATTTTAAGGGGGAGCCATTTTGTCTGAATTCTCCAAGCTTCTGAATTTTGGCGACAGTGTTGGGCTTACGGCTCTTGTTGTTTCAGTTCCATCTCTAAGTGTCATTGAGGAATTCTTGCAAATAGTAGAAGTGGTTTGTCCAAGCGTGACAATGGTCAGTAAAGACCCCAGCTTAGCTTTCCCAACTTCATTAAGATGAATGTCATATTTTTTGAAGAGATCATGAAGTCCATTGTAATAGAGCTCAAGGTCTATGTACATGGCGCCTTGTCCTGCACACATGTTTGTTTTCACTTCATTAATTAGTAAAACCTATGAATTCATATTCATGTAAGTTATTTGCGGAAAAATGTTTGTCATGATAGCCTTCCCGTATTTATTTTGGAGTTTATAGATTAAGGGTTCAAATTGTAGGAGGAGTTCATCTTGGGGCTGATTTTATATTTCATGTGTTCTAAAAAGGACTATAACTACGTTTCTCTGTGTGCATCGTAGGTTTTCTAGTCAGCGGATAGCTTCAGTAACTCGTATTTTAAAGCGGTGGAATACTTTGCACTCTGCTAACCCACCTTGAACTCAGATTTATGTCCTTAGATGATGTTCTTCACAATGGGAAATGCGTTACATTTATAGTTGAACGTGTCCATTTTCCATTCGAAGTACTAGTAGTAGCGTAAAGATTTCAGCAGGTTAGATGTGAGAATAAGTTTAATGTAGATTATCTTTGTTAGATGTTTGTATTGGCTTTTCTCCTGTGGAGTTCGTTTTGTTCCCCACTACGCCTTTTAAAATTAAAATAAAAGGTCACTGCTGTCTAGATGAAAGTTTGCAATAGCTTTCTAATGTGTTCTGCAATTAGTGCCAGACCAGTAATTTCTGCCTATTGTCTCCCATGAGGAATTCATACTCATTACATACACTCATACTAGCTAAGGTACAGTTTTAGATGGTGTTTCGATTTTTTCTGCCTCTCATGCATCTTCCGTTGAACTTCTCCCTGTGCAATGGTATCTTCATTTGCTTCCAAATATTACGTTGCTGGTTTGAGTTTTTCTTCTGCGTGTTCTCATTCTTTCATACGGAACCTGCGTTACTGTCTATGTCCGACGGCTTAAGTCTCTCCACATATTCTTCATCAGTAGTCACTTCCTGTTGCACCTCTGTTTGTTGTGCAAGCGGTGAAAATCTCTACTGTCGTTCAACAATTGAATGCCCTGAGGACTTTTTGTGATGCTTATTCTGTGGAATTACAATTTGATTTAGAACTACAACCTGATTATTTTATATGAGGTTGGTTATGAATAGCTCCAATACGCTGCTTCTGGCTATTAATTTGTAGTTGCTGGCGATGGTGAGGCTCCGACGACTGAGGCCTTAGCTTGTGTTTGTGATTTTGTTTATCAATTGTTGTTAAGCGCCCGCCATTACTTCAAGCTGACAGCAGAATTCTTGAATTTTACATTTTTGATTTTCAATCAGAGCTGACGATTCCTGAGTAGAACAGCAGAAGCAACACTCCTTCATACTGCAACCTTTTATGTTAAGAATTGCAAACTGTACGTTGCGTCATATATTTTACAGTATTATATTTTTTCCTAACTTGTTCTGTGTTTATCTTGGATTTCATGCTCTGTTCTATGTCAAGTTGTTTATTTCCAGTTTTTCAGTGTCTATTTACAGAGATGGCGTTACGTACAGTGTCTAGTTTAGATAACAAAATTAGTGGCTTGTCATTAAACCACAGGGTAGCGATTATCTAGTTACAAACTTAACGTCTAGGTGCAAGATCATAAAATTAGTGACTAGTCACAAAGTGACAAAATTAGTGACCAGTCGCAAAATTAGTGTTTAGTCACAAAGTTACAAAATTAGTGTTTAATCGTAAGATCTCAAAATCAGTGTTTACTCACAAGATCGCAACATTAGTGTAAAGTCACAAAATTACAATCAGTAACCAGTTCCAAAACATCAAAATTATTGCCTAGTCAGAAAATTTGTGACCAGTGACTAAATTCGTGACTTGTCACCCAATTCCAAAATCATTTTCTCATTTCAAAATCATAAAATTAGTGTCCAGCCACAGAATCATAAAATTAGTGTCTAGTTGCTATATTATTAAATTTTGAAATTACACGTAGTGAACAACGAAAATTGTTTCTTCTATTGGAATTATTTTGTTTTTATTTTACTAACACTATTTCTAGTATCGAAATAGAATTAAATTAAAAAAGATTCATTCGAAATTGTGTTGAAGATTGAATTTGATATAATTGTTTTTGCAATCTATGGAAAGCTATTCTATGTTGATTTTAATTTACGATGAATTTTCAAACTTCTCCAAACTCCCACGTTGACAACAGCTTTTTCCAAATATGTACAAACTTATTCAATACATTTCTCCAAGGAAGTTCTCCCATGATACAAAGAATGAGCTTCTCCAAGGATTTAGGCACGAATCTCTTCAATGACTCATCGATCCTCTCACCATACAAAGATGAGAAAATCCTCCATAAGTACACGCTTCGACAAATATGCAATAATACGCTATACTGTTTTATGGTATATTGTTTCTGTTTTCTATTTCTGAAGTTTTCTCACCTACACGTCGAAAAGATTTTGCCTTTTTGACTCATTGTAGACTTTTGGATTAGACTGTCAACTGCCGTTTCTCGTCACACCCTCTGCTTACCATCACTGTGTTCACTTTATATCATTGAATTTTTTAAACGGTGCTTGATTTGCCGACAGCCGCTTATAGCGTCTTCGAACACCACGCCCTCTGGCTTACCAGCTCATCCTCGCTTCTGAGTTTCGCATGGTTTTAAAGTGTGCTTGTACATAATGAAGGGTAGACAGCACTAGTAGACTACTTGCATTTTTTTCCCACGGGAAAAAACGCAAGTAGTCCACTAGTGCTGTCCACCCTTCATATAGTAAACTACTGGATCGTAATCGCCTCTGTCAGCGCTGCGTTAGCGACAGCACGGGAGTGGACTACTTGCATTTTTTCCCGTTGAAAATATATGATATTTACCACGGGAAAAATGCAAGTAGTCCACTAGTGCTGTCCCCCCTTCATATAGTAAACTACTGGATCGTAATCGCCTCTGTCAGCGCAGTGTTAGCGACAGCACGGGAGTGGACTACTTGCATTTTTTCCCGTGGAAAATATATTATATTTACCACGGGAAAAATGCAAGTAGTCCACTAGTGCTGTCCACCCTTCATATGTTATCACACATGCCACCTCCTGGAGAAAGAAATTGAACTTGCAAAGTGAAATTTCTCCCGTAACATTGCATACAAAAAACTTTACCACATCTATTTCTCACTTCTTCTAGTGTTATTTCTTCCTTCAGTA
>VCRD01006256.1:11773-28322 GCA_006783055.1 Trinorchestia longiramus
TGTGTGTGTCTGTATGTGTATACATGTATATATGTATATGTAATCGTGTACGTTATTTTTTTACTTATCGAAGGCATAATAAAAAATTTATACGTCAATGTCAGTAATTGCTTTGCTACAATAAGTGACTGTGAAACCTCAGAACTTTAGTTTACTACAGCTTTTCTTATCTATATCAACATCTAAGTATTGAAAATTTGACACATTCAGAGTAGAATAGAACAGAATAGAATGAAGCTATAGGAACGAACCTTCTGGCCCATTCTTGGGTCGGATAATTACTTCGATAATTATTCGGTTGTTTACCCAAGTCCCATGCCGTATTTCTAGCCGCGTCAACCATGTCGGCAGCGGGATTCGAACCCGGGTCTTCCCGCTCGCAAGCAGATTCGCTCACCAGTCGACCAAGCTGGTGATTCACTGTCATATTTTATTTTATTTTGTTACTCTTTTCCTCTGAGATGTAATGCCCGTTCATATTAAGCACAATATATACAGATAACTGTAATAATGATTAAATTAAATCGATCATCAGCAAGCCATACCTTACGGTCAACCAGTAATTAGAAATTACAATCTCAATTTAATAACAATCTCAACTCTATGTTTTAAGTTTTCGCTCTCATAATTTTCCTTTTTCGGTCTTTCGCGGATGTTAAACATCCAATTCAGGTAAATGTAATGATGTCAAGTCTAAGTTGTACCTAAATAAAATATTTCGCTTATCACCTAAAATGCGTATAATACCTACCACGTCAGAATTTATATGTATCACCAATGACTACCTCATAAGTCATCATTGGAAAAGCAGAGTTTCATATGTTTCCCCATGTATATTTAACGTTCATTGCGTGATGTGAATGTTTATGTATATCCGTAGGTACTGCTGTTCTATCATCTATGATACTATGTATTGTTAACTTAACTTACCACTTAGGATAGGATTTTATGATAAGGCATCTTTAAAAACCAATGCTGTTACATTTCTTATGTACCAACTTTATTGGAAATATACATTTTTGCTTTTTTGTTTTTGTTTACATTATATGTGCGTGTTGAACGATAACGAGTGTGGACCTACTGCACGGTGCTAATGTCAACTCTCGACTGCACCTCACATAATACAAAAAAAATTAAGAGTTGGGAATGAAAAAATATTTGCTTTAGAGATATCAACCCTATCTAGACATAATCACTCCTGACATTACATTTTTACACATATATAACCTGGGGGAAAAAAATAGTACTTCACATTCAATTTTTCAATGATATTTCGTGGTGTATATTGCACCCGCTCTTCCCTTTAGATTACCCTGGTTCAAGGACACCTCTACGTATACACCTTGTGTCGCATAGTGGTCTTGTGTACACACGTACGTTCGTTCATACTATAGTACAACAGCTGATTTTACGATGCACTGCATGCTTGACGCTACAGATACAGAGTGTTTCAGAATTAAGGCAACCAATTCAGATTAATAAATAAATCATTTAAAATTAGTATTCAGTTATTTATATCTCATATTATTTTGAGGGTAGTAAGACAATTTTTCTATTTCTAGCGTCTATATTTCAAATTTATACTTTATGTAATAGCTGTGGATCTAAATATCGTTATCAAGCTCCACAAAGAATGCAGAAGTAACATGCGAAAAATGTTAGAAATGAACTGTTCAACTTTTTGGAAAATTTTTAAAAAGTTTAGGGAGACTGGTTTAACTTCTGATATACCAGGACGAGGCCAGAAACATAGTGTTGGAACCAAAAGAACGTCAAAAACACGCAGGAGAAGTTGTGTTGAAACCCACGTCGATCACATCGAGAACTGGCTGCAGAAGCCGGTGTCTGCAAAATTTCAATGTATCGAGTGTTGAAAAAGGATATGAAAAAGAAACTGTACAAAATAACGAAAAGTCATGAGCTTACTGAATACCATGAGAGAATGAAGGTTGAAAGAAGTCATCGCATCCTTAATGAGAGAGCCCAGGGCACGCTCCCAAACTTGGCGTCTAAAGATGAGAAAAAATTTGACATTCAGCAAATTGTGAACGATCACAAGGACAAAGTTTGGAGTTCCTTAAGTTCAGTAGCGGGTAGGATAGTTACGAGTCGTCAAAATGTACAGTCTGTCATGGTTTGGGCAGCTGGGACAGCCACAGGAAAATCTGTGCTTTTTTGGGCCTTGTGAGGTCAAACTGAATTCAGAACGATATATTTTTCTTATTTTGGAATCAGAGTTGCTACCATGGGCTACAGAACATTTTCAAAGTTTACTGTCGAGGCTCCAACAGGATTCAGCACCATCGCCTAACTTCAACGTAACCCAAACCTGGATTCAGAGGAACCTTCCATCTTTCATAAGCAAAGATGTATAGCCAGCAAGGAGCCCCGATCTCAATCTGTTGAAGTTTTCTATCTGGTCTTCTCTGGATACAAGGGTCTTAGCTACCTCTCACACTTCTCTCGAGTCCTTCAAGCAAAACTGCAAAGCGAATAGGAAGCAATTCCAAATGAACATATGCGTGCCACTTGCTATGCATTTGTAAATAGACTTAAAGTTGTGGTTCGTAAAAAGGGTGGTTAGATCGAATATATTCAACACTCTATCGTTTGTTTATTATTAACTTTTGAGTTTCAACCCTTAAAATCAAAATCGCGCATTTGAACTTTCATACACCTACCAAAAAGTTCGTTGCCTTAATTCTGAAACACCTAGTACATTTTTATGCTATACACGTACGCACACGCACCCGGGTATGACTGGTTAGGCTGAAGTAGAGCACACCCTAATACGCTTACAATGCCACAGGCCACCTGCTGGTCACGCACGTTATTATTTTGCTCCATTGTCACACCCTAAACATTCTACATTCATTCAACTGTCTCATACAAATTACACTAAGTTTTGACACATTGCTTATATATAATCGTTATTCACAAATTAGGAATCTCCCATATCGAGTTCTCGAGCGCAGATTATGTCTCGGAATGTCACATTTTTCCTCTTCTCCATCTTCTGTGTCCTGCGTTCGTTGTTTTTCAGCATCACTTACGTTATTTATTCCCTCATGTACATGTTCGCTAGTTTGAATACAATGTGAGTAGACATCCCCTCCTATATGCACAAACTTTAATCTATTCATACGTACATTTTTTTCCTTCCCGAAAAAAATTCTCTTCTTGTTGAATTAGTTTACGTTCTCTCTATGATTTGATACGCATTAACACGTTGACTCCGAAGTGGTACGTATGTGTACTACTTAGGTTAGGTTCTGCAATTTTTTCAGATCCTTCTAGTGACTATGTGTACAAAGTGAAGTTTTACACCTATCAGGCAATCGGAGGCAACGTGTTATTCCAGTTCGTGGGTCATATGCTGTCTGCGCATGTCTTTCCTGTGGGGTTGTGTAACAAAACCAAATCTCCTACCTCTACTTAGTCGTTTCTTACGTTCATCTCTCTCAATTGTGTAGCCCTGTAATGCGCTGCCTTGGATTTGTTCTTGACAGTCTTGAATGCATTGTGCAATCTGATGCTTACCTTCACTGTAGCCACTCGATGATGGACAATTCTGTATCTCTTCCATAGAATAAGAAGTATGGGATTTTCTCAACCACTCTCTGCAAACTCGTGTTGAGCAATAAGCATATCCCATGCAATGCATCATTCCAAGATTTGCCGCTAAATGGGATAGCAACGTTTTTATGTTTTAGTTGTGTCTCTCAGTGGTATCAATTAATTGGGGATTGTAAGCTATGGTGTTGTGCCATTTGATATTCAAATTTTGGCAATCATTTCTGAACTATGCTGAGGTGAACTCCGTTCCTCAATTAGACATTAACTCCTTCACCGTAAGTCGTTACATATTTTGTTAAAGCTCGTGCTACTTCCTCTGTCGTCTTGCTTCTTGTGGGATGTGCAGACACATATCTGCTGAAATAATTCATACTGCTTAAAATATATCGGTATCCTGCATTTAATGGGGTAATTTGGATTAAGTTTACTCCTACTCTGTAAATAGGATTGTTCATTTCTGGAAAATCTCCCATCCCCTCAACAATGCGATTATTTTTCTTCGCTTTTTACACTGCAGGCAAGTGTCAACAAATTTGTTGACGTCTCTCTTCATGTTTGGCCAGTAACTAAATTCAAACAATTTTTAAGACGTCATATTTCGACCTAAATAAGCTCCCATGTTTCCATCATGAGCAAGCGTCAACGATGCTTCCTTTAGCGCGTCATGTACTACGACGCGCTGTCTCGTTCTTTCAGGCTTCTTCTCAGTCTTTCTGTAGTAAACAATGACCTTTTCTATGTAGACGTCGGGATTCATCGCGAGTGCTGGCACTGTGTTCGTCTCACTCCCCTTGAGATATCTCAGTACAGGCCCCAACAGCCGTGTCCTTGTTCTGTTTATCCTTCAAATTCTGGTTATTCAGCTTTTCTTCTGCCTCCTTAACGTTTGGTAGTTCCCCTAGGCCTACGCTGAAAGGCACTGTTTCAGTGGTGTCGCCACCTCTTTCAGGAATGTAACGCGACAGCACATCGGGCACCACATTTTCTACACCAGGGCGATATATGACATCGTAATCATATTAAGAAAGAGTTAAAGCTCATTTCGTTATACGGTTGTTGTTAGTCGCTTTGTTCTTGAAAAGGTATTTCAATTTCGTGTGATCAGGAATAATTACAACCATGTTGTCATACACATACGGTGAAAAATTATTCATTGCCGCTACAGTTACCAACCCTTCTCTCTCAGTGATAGAATACCTCTTTTTTGCATCATTGAACTTTTTGCTGAAATAACCAATGGGTTGATTATAGTTTTCCACCTTTTGTAGTAGAACTACTGTTCATCGTTCACCTGACGCGTCACAACTCAAATATGTTTCTTTATCACTGTTCTTTTCAGCACTAGTGCTTCTGTAAGTCGTGGCTTCAATTCCTGGAAGCCTTTTTGGTGTTTTTCATTCTACTTAAACCTAGCGTCTTTCTTTATGAGCGCGTTAAGCGGTGCAGTTATCGTAGTAAAGTCTGATATGAACCTTTTGTGAAAATGTGTTGCAACTACAAACGATTGAACCTTTCGTACTGCGCTAGGCTTCTGATAACTTCGTATTGCGTCCACGTTCATCGGGTTGGGTTTATTTCCCCTCAACTGATGCAACATCTTAGGTATTACACTTACTTTTGAGGGAATTTGCACTTCTTAAGACCTATTTTGATGCCTGCCACTTGAAATTGGTGTAGCAATTCCTGCAGGTTTTCTGAATGACTCTCAAAGCCCATGGAACTTATGCACACCTCATCCAAGTAGATTACAGTGGACACGGTAATTCCTTAGTTGCTTCTTCAGCACATGGTTGATATCTCTTTGATACACCGCTGTAGCGCACTTCAGTCCAATTGGAAGTCAAGAATATTCCCAAATCCCTGTTTTAGTTCTCAATGTGGTATATTGCTTGCTCTCATCTTCGAGCTCTACCTGATGGAAGACTGATTTAGCGTTGACTATGGAATAATAGTACTCATTACCAGCTACTTTTTGCAGCGTCTCCACTGTGTTCGAAATTGGGAAATGTTCGTTAATGAATCGTTCATTAATTGCTCAAGATCCAGACAAATACGGTTACCTCCTCCTGTTTTTTCACAAGTACTAGTGGACTGCCCAAACGCTGTCTTACATTACTCCGCTCCTCACCATCTCTTGTACTTAATTTTGAATTATTTCTTGGTTCATGTAGAGAAAACGCCATTACTGTCTCTGAATCGTTTTGAAGTTACTCATTAGTATTCTATACTTCACGTCTTTCACAAGTTCAATGTCAGTATCATCCACATTTACTTAGCTGTGATATTCCTTCAACAAGTCTCTCACTTGTTGCTCTTGCCGTTCATTTACGTAACTGAAATTTAGTTCATTGATTTACTGTATCTTTTCTTCCTTCCGCACGGTCTCAAAATCGTTGTTTACGTTGTCGGCACCTACTCTTACTCCCTCTTTTGGGCTGATGCTGTGGCCCGTTGTTAACCTCACTCCCTCGGATAGCTCCGCCCTGTCTGTGTACAGATTCAGGACCGGCACGCACACATGATGGTTTTTAACTCTCGCTACTGTTGTTCCGACATTTGGTACCATTCCTTCTTTGACTCGATAACCACATTCTTTCCATTATATTTTTCGTCTGTGTGGCATTTTACCATCGTTTGTGTCCGGAGCAGCAAGATTACCTCCTCTCCAATATGCACGGCACTTTCACTCCTGCTAACAATGAGAATTCTTTGCGAATTTTACCCAGGTGTAGCAAAAACTTTTGTGTGCGTTCCAAATAATTGTACATTTTGTTCTGCGAGATCAATTTTCGCCCTCGCCTTCGTTACCACCTCCATACCTAACTACATTTCTCCAAAGAATGTGTTGTTTTGCACGATGTAACATTAATGCTCAATAAAGTTACCAGCAAAGTGGAGCTTTAGTTTCATCTTCCCAATAACAGGTACATGATCTTCACTCAGAGTTTTGAGTTTCATTGTTGCGCCTTTAAACTTCGGGATTCCGAGTAGGTTAGCCGTACTTTCTATAATAAGAGATACTTATGCCCCAGTGTCCAGTAATGCTGTGACACAACTTTTATTTACCAGAATAATAATGGTGGGATTAAGAAGTGACTTTGGTGGCATCTTTGTTAGCTTTTTGGCACACTAAAATTCATTCAGCAATTCTCTTTTGCATGCCCTATTCTTACACAGTTTATATACGGTGGGGGCACAATCCTGAATGATGAAATCTCCATATGTGTTGTATCAACTCTGAATCCTCGTTGTGGCACATTTTTCATTCGGTGTCTATCTTGGTATTGTGGTTTTGTTGGTTTCTTTCTCTATCGGTGGTTTGTAGACGGATGCTGGCTGCTGTTTGGTGCGCTCCTGGCCATGTAAACATGCTTTATTGGCTCCCTGTAAGTCATGGGTTCACCTCGTGCGCCTCTGTCAACGTATTTTTGTTCTGTGTGTGGCATCGCCACTAATTTTGTTTTCTCTATTTCCAAGGCTATTTCCCTAATACTGCTGACTGTTTGAGACTTTACATCTTATCTAAAACTCTTTTCTACTTTTGATTTTAGTCCCAATCATATCAAATTCACATGTACATGCTCTGCTTACTTCTGGTGATGTACACAACTGCACTTTCTGTTTCAGCTCACCTTTCATTAAACATCCTAAACCGACCTTTATTCACTTCGATTATTCGGTTGGTAGATGATGAATCCACGCTCGTTTTTATTGGATGCATCCAATAGAAACGAGCCGTTTAGCCCATTCTTGGGTTGATACCCAAGTCCCATGCCGTAGGTACCCAAGTGCCATGCCGTTGATACCCAAGTCCTATGCCGTAATACCAAAGTTTCACACAAAAGTTCATGGCAATATCGTAAGGGTTACTGTAAGGATTACTGGTAATGTCGTAAGGGTTAAAATGATTATTATTACTATATAATGGGGAAAAAATTGTATGAAACTCGTTGACTTTTTCCAAGGAAGTTTTTAACAAGCACATTTTTCCTATACTACAACCAGAAATCTAATTTTCAAGCCACTAGAGGACATCATAATTAACATTCCTAAAAGTAGTTAGTAAAACACTATGAAATATTTGTGTGTTTTGGGAAGAGAATGCTGATTTCCATAATTATGATTGCAATGTCGTATCAAAGTCGTAAAGTACGCACTTGAGTAAGTTTTTGCTCGAATTACTTCACAGTTTTATGCTCCTATTTAAAAAACATAAACTAATGCTTTTAGTACTGATGAAAATGAGACGAATAAATAACTGTTTTCGAAATGACTATCATTTGCGTGTTTTAAGAAGTAATCAATATTTTTTATGTTAGTACTATGAAAACGCACGCAACTACACACAGTTTGTAGTTTCGTCTTCTGTCTTCCGATCACATTCAAATAGGTCACGTAGGAAATTGCAAAAAAAGTGTATTCGAGGAAACTTAAGTCATGTGACAGAACAAAGATTCACACTTACAGTACGACCTGTAGACACGTGTCTTGAACTATTATTCATTATTGACGCTGATATTATTAATTTAATTCTTCATCGTTTTCTTTCAGAGTAATGATTTCATTTCAAATTACTTTTTCAATAACACGATGAAGCTAAAAATTCAAAGAAAAGGGTTGTTCATTCTCTCAACCCAACATTTTATTTTTTGATTGGATTAACCTCAGTCATAACCTCAAAGGCTACCTGAAAATTATATTTATTTGCCGATCAATTGTTCACGACACACATTTATTGTCCAGCTCCATTTTTTATGATGCCTTTTATGATACTTTACTTTAATCCTGATCATCCTAGCAGCGTGCATTGTGACGTAAGGCCAAATCTTCCATTTCTTAATGTTTGTTATCTCGTTAGACTTGTATAACAAGTGTAGACTTGGTCGACTGCTGAGTGAATCTGCTTGCGAGGGGAAGACCCGGGTTTGAATCCCGCTGCCGACATGGTTGACGCGGCTACAAATACGGCATGGGACTTGGGTAAACAACCGAATAATTATCGAAGTAATTATCCGACCCAAGAATGGGCCAGAAGGTTCGTTCCTATAGCCTCATTCTATTCTATTCTATTGAAATTATGGTGCACTGGGGAAATATTTGAAATTTCAAGTCGAGCATTATTAATTTTATCTGGACGTAATTTAAAAATTTGTGATAAAAACATATTTCTGAGGAAGTACGAAGCGCACTTTGGTTACAACACCGATTTTTTTCTCTATACTGGATAGAATTTGAAGCATATAGTATGTTTTTTAAATACAAGTGCACTGGTTGTGAATGCGTGGCAGAGATAGCAGCACTGTATGTCATGCATAACCCTAGCATCAGCAGTGAGAATATAGGTTGTTTTTTATACCCAAAATGGTGACGTTTTCAACACACAAACAGCGTTTAGTCATTCGTTTTTTCGATTTGAGTGGTATGAAAATGATTGAAATTCACCGCCAGTTAAATGAAACACGTGAGGATGGCGATATAGATGTTCAAAAAAGGAGAAAATCGGTCTGACAACACTATTGAGCGAGTGGAAAAGTTGTTTTAGATCATATCCGAATGGGTACGGAACACATCGCCTCCAAACTTAGCCTCTCTGTAGGATCTGTGCTCAAAATCCTGCATGTAGATCTAAAAATGCCAAAAGTGTCCTCCAAGTGGGTACCACGAAAGCTGGTGGACGACCACAAGGCTGCAAGCGTAGCTCGTTGCCAGACAATATTGACGTATTAGGACGCCATGAATGTTTTTTTTTTCATCAGTTGTGATCATTTATGAGACATTGTCACAATTGATGCTAGTCAGCTTATTGGAAGTACAAAGACAGAAGGCAAACACTATTTCATACATCACAAACAGTCCGCCCAATCGCAGCTGCAGCTAGAGTTCCGTGTGCAGCACAGTGCTGCCATCCCTGCCATGCATTTACAATGAGTGCACGCTTTTTCAAATCAAACAACATGTTAGTATCTGTTTCCACTCCTGAAAAAATATTTAGGTGTTACATATAACTGGAATGCACCTCGTACAGTGTTTGATGAAGTTAAGCAAGCTCATAAAAACACTCGTTAATCGTTTTAATGGATAATGAACACATTAGTCACATACTTTAATTAGAAAATCAAAATTGTTCTTCAGAAAAACGTGAGAAAACTTGTTCTCACAGCCACTGTTAAACACTCATTCTCTGTAGTGGTATAATTTGTTCCAGAATATGATCAAATGAAGCTGAAACAATAAAACGAAGCACCTTCTGTTTACTAAGATTTCAGCTTGATACATTCAGGTATTTTACAGTGCGTACAGCACATATATATTTTATTCATTATGTAGTTCAGTTAAAACTTTTTACTTGGGGCATTTCTTGCAGGAGAATATGGAATTTCATAAGCAATACCATGTTTATCTGTGGAACTATAGGATGTTTATGTAGTTCTTAATAAACACGAAATGAATTGAAAAAAATATAAACATCAGGTTTGACGTATATTCAAAATAATGATAGTCATTTTACCTGTCATTTATCAGTACTACTAGTGCAAAGAGAATGCACGCAGTCGCCCTTACAGCTGCGTTACGAATAGGTGAATAAGCTGGGCTACCATTAGTTTTTGTGAAAAGTACCAAACTAAAACATTTTTCAGATGGTGAAAACTATCCTAATTTAACTAAAAATTAGAAAATCATTCATGCTAGTAAACACTGCATACATACAAAAATTAAATTCTGCATCGTCAACTCCTATGTATAATTTGTTTGCTTCATCATTGTAAATAGCTCATCATGAATGTTCCATTTCGTGAATTCAGTATTTTTCACTCACGATTTGAATTTGAAAGTGCCTTCACTGTGTCAGAATTTTGCTTAGGCATAATTTTTTTTCATTCTATGTATCCGTATAAACATTTTTTGGCACCAGCTGAAGGGTTGTTTTATAGAAGTAAGCCACACGTAAATTTTTACAATAAAGTATGTCTGAATTGGCCTCTACTTTTTTTAAATATTATAATACATCATTTTTGTTTCTTTTTTATGAAGCAAACCAATACCTTCCAAAGTTAGTGCTTGCTACATCGCTTTTAAAATTTCATCGTCATCTGATTTACGAAATAGGTCTAAATTTCAAGGCAAGTGGGATAATTGATTGCAGAATTCATTTTGGGACGTTTTCAGCGTCAATTGTTCAAAATTTCTTTAGCATTTTGTCAATTTTAAATCTATTATCAACAAAAATAGCTTCCGTTTGAGTTCCATGATAGGTTTCTTCTATGCAAAAATACGTAAGTTGATGGACCTATAGTGTTAACTTTTGATAACTATTTTTTATAATATTTTTTACTTGAATAAGTAACCAAGGATAGCCTTGCCACCTGCACTAGTTATGCATTTAAGTTATGTATTCCAAAACTTTTGCCTTGAAATATGAGATTAACTTTATAGACAATTTATAAAACTAGAGCTGAAAATGTGTCAACACTTAGTTTTTCATGAATTCCATAATTGATTAAACATAACATTCAGTAGTTGACCGTTGTCTTCTGAGGCTACAGATGTATAGTATAAAGTGAGAGTAGACCGCTGACCTTATACAGGGTGGCCCGTAAGTAAGGTACCTTTTTAAAATTATTATAACTATAAAACTAAAGAATGGTAAGGAAATTTAGTTCATTCAGAATGAAGAAAGAAATTTCAAAGCTTAATATAAATATATGAATGAAACAATAAAATACGTTCACTTATGAAATACAATATCTTTTAAATGACCTCCATTATTAGTCAAACAATGACGTGCTCTTTCAACGGAGCTGTTCATTACTTTCCATAATGTCTCTGGTGAAATGTTGTTGATCTCTTGAAGGATGTTTAGTTTCAATTGCTGTAAAGTCTCAGGCATTTCAATGCAAACATTTTCCTTTAAGTAAGTATCTCCAGAGAAATAAATCAGGAGCATTTAGATCTGAAGATCAAGGCAGCTATGGTGTATCACCAAAACGAGAAATTATTCTCTGTGGAAAAATTGCTTTTAAAATTTGCATTGTTTCTTTCGCTGTGTGCGCTGTGGCTCCATCTTGTTGGAAAAAGGTAATCTTTGTGTTATTATCTCCAATTTTAGGTATCAAATATTCTTGAATCATCTGTTTATACAGGTTTCCATTAACACAAATTGTATCATCATTAGCATCTTCAAAAAACGGTCCAATGATCCTCGAAGACGTGATGTCACACCATACTGTTACTTTAGCTGAGTGAAGTGGACGTTCATGAATTTCTTTTGAATTTTCTGAAACCCAGAACCTCCAATTTTGCTAATTAACATAACCATTGAGTTAAAAATGTACCTCATCAGTCATTATTAAATTCTTTACAAAGTTTTCATTTTCTGTAAGCTGCAGCATTTTATTTGCAAAATCTAATCGCTTTGGGTAGACCATAGGATGGAGTTCTTGAGTTAATTGAATTTTATATGGATGATTCTTTAGATCTTTCAACAAAATGTGTTGCAGTGAGATACATGACATTTATAGTTGAATTGAACGTCTACTGGTTGACGTTTTGGGCCGATCAGCAACACTCTTTACAACAAGCTGAATTGAATCACCAGATCGTATGGTCCATGGCGTGCCACAACGTTGTCTGTATGCTGTTGTCCCAGTTTCTTTAAATTTCAATACCAGTTTTTTACGCACTTCTTCGAAGGACTTCTTTCAATACATCAATATTCTTGTAATTCCTCTGAACTGCAGTAACCGAACAATTACATCGGAAGTAAAGTTCCACTATTTATGTTCGTTGTTCCATAGCGTAGTGATTCAATTTAGGAGGTGGATTTTATGAATTTTTTGGCAATGTGTTGTGATTGTCAGTAGACTTGATATGCTGGTAGAGAACTTTGAAATCTTCTCATTCACTCTGAATTAACCAAATCACTTTACCATTTGTAGTTTCATAGCTATAATAGTTTCAAAAAGTTACCTTACTTGTGGGCCAACCTGTACATACTCTTTGCCACCTGCTCAAGAGACAATCTTCTAGTACAAGTGTTCGTAGAGTCTACAAACAGAATGTCCTGGAAAATCTTGGAATCTTCGAAATATTAACTATAATATTTGGTAAATGAACCACTATTACATTTCGCAAATTGTTTTGTAACATAGGCTCTTATGTAGTTTCAATTCAGGTGCTGCTACATATTTCGAATGATCTGGTGCTCATGCTTGTAAAATATTAATTTCGCTCACGCATTGGCTTACAGAGCTTGTTTTTACGATGTTTCCCTCTATTTATTCACCTTTCCAGCTATGTTGTGCTACCAGCTATTTCATTAAAACACACTTTGCAAAATACTTTACTTCTCTTGTTTTTACAGACATCAACCCACAATATAAATTTTTTATCTTTTAGCCAATTTTTTTAATATTTTGCTCACGACTTTTAAATAACTTTGTTTTTTTTGCACCTCAGAAATTTTTGTTTTTCCACGTTCTGAATATCAATCAATTCTCCTTTTTTCACTCCTTGGTATTTCAAAGCTGGGTTTCCTACTACAAATTACAATTTCAAGAGCATTGAACAATTTTAATCACTCAAAAAAGGCACTTTCGAGACAGTAACAACATGCAATTAGCAAGCAAGCAATGACACTGTGACTCACTGAAATAAACATTTTACTGTATCAAACACGGACATAGCATGTGTAATCCAATGTCTCATCACAAACCTTACAGTCGTTCTACATACATGTTCATAATAAATGTATCGAAACGTGAATTAAATGATGTTATGAATCAATGAATCAGATTTTTTATCTCAAGTTGAAGTGCTGTAGTACAAAGTGTACCATAACCTTTATTTGATAAAAAAAGCAAAATGTTCAAAGATCCAAGTATTAAGTATTGCACCATGTAAATGAGTAGTACTGTCGCAGCAACGACCTACGCCAAATCCTGTTAAATCCCAAATGTTGCCATCTTCCCTGTCGCCGCTCTGGATCCATCAACATGTTCAGTTCGTCATGCAAGCTTCCTTTCTCTTTTCATATCTTATCAATAGTTGAGTGCAAATTAAATGTTCATTCAACATGAAGAATATCGAAATAGAAGCATATGTGGACCATTTTCACAATATCGACTAATATTTTCTGACAAAAAATAGTTTCACGTAGAGCCAAATCTTAACCATTAAGATTCAAAACTTTGATGTATCAAAAATGTTTTCAATATTATGGTTTGATTATAAGGAGTGGCAAAAAATAGTTTCCTAAGAAATACTGACACCTCATAACATTATCTTTTTGCCTCAGTCCGTAATTATTATGAACTGTCGAGTGCTACGGATTTGTTCATATTACAATAATGAAGGAGCAAATTGTCAGAATTACCTCAATTTCCTAATGAAAAATTGTGGCCGGCTGTCAGGATAGGTGCTGATGAGTATGAAAGCTACTATAACCAGGTTACTGCTGCTGCTGATCACAGCTCTAAAGAATGTATTTTTTCATTTGTACCTGACAAATCCTCCGACCAATAGTCAACCGTTCATTGAACTAGCCTTATCCCGCTCATAACACTGAGATATGTTCCCTTAACATCAGGTTTTGAAACGAAGCGTAATTTACTATCCATATATACAAGTTATCAACAGTTGAAGATTTCGAAAATATTAGTGAGCGAAGTCTTGTGAGCAGTGATCAAGGAAAATATTCGACGCACTTCAGCCCAAATGCTCAGATTTACGTTAGTAAAAAGATTCCGTTTGAAGGTGAAATTTAGGTTGTGACGATTACTAGAATGAAATGATAAAATCTACTTGTTTCAACATATTCATTCAAATTACAGTTAGAAATGATATATTGTGTTGATTCTATAGAGAGTTGGAGGAATTGAAAACTTTATTAGCACAACAGACTTTGGCGCAAATTAGATGTATAGCTTACGGGATAACTTGGGGTACAATTTGGAACATAAAGTTTGTAGTGCTAGATTGTTCCAGTATTTGGCTAGGGAGAGCTTTTATTAGTTATATTAAAAAGCGATAAAAGTAAATCTCTCGGTATAGATCCCGCTGCCGCCATGGTTGACGCGGCTAGATTTACGGTATGGGACTTGGGTAACCGAATAATTATCGAAATGATAAGCCGACCCATGAATGGATAAGAAAGTTCGTTCCTATAGCCTTATTCTATTCGATTCTAACCTATAGAACCAAGAAAAAACTGTTAATTTCATCGGACTCATAATGGTAAGTTTATTCCGACTCCTTAACTGATTGAGCTAGAACACACAAATTGTATTGATTTCACTCCAGAATACGTCCGTATGTAAGAATAGTATTCCATTTTTTTCAAATACAATGGTATAGTTATTGAAAGTGGAATTAACACTGTAAAACATCAATTTGCTTCCAAACATAATCATTGACCTGGTTCATTATCTTCTTATTTTTCAACGATGAACACTGCAAGAGTATAACATAAACAAAATATCGTCAACCAGCCAAACCTGTCACTGAAAGAGATTTTTTGTCATCTGAAGGCCACTCATCGTACTGCATGCGCTTTAGTTTTATCACGAATCCAATATCTACCAATTTAGATATTGTCAATCGCCATAATTATTTCTCCGGGCACACTATATATGGTGGAATGTCGACAAAAACTATTTAGCTATGTTTTTGCTAATGCTGGCCTATTTCCCTTCGGATGTTCTATAACAAACGTTGTCTTTTGTACATTTCCAATATGAAATTTTCAGGTTTTCATAAGGCTCATACGTATTCTTTGTTTCATCAATGTTTACAATCTTTACTGACACCTGGCATATACGTTGAACCTTTGTGTTCTAAAAAGTTATTCTTAAGGCAGGTTTGAGGATCCAAGAATAACTAATTTTCTTCACAGAACACTAATTAACTACGAAAATGTTTCGTTCTCAAAATTATTGCATGCTTATATATTTATGCCCGTTGAAATGAAAATTACCTTGGAATGACCAACTGGCTCTTGCTTTGGAGATGCAGTGAAGTCGTTTTTAAGAGTTTACATTTTTAGTCAGCGAGAAATTTTGTTTTTTTGGAAATTGTCACACCTCTCAATTGACACAACAGAACGTTTCCAAAATGTCTGTATGTTATGAGCAAAATAAATATTGTTAAGTTCCACATTGTTTGTGTGTTTTTAGAATTCCTAGTTTTGGAGTATTTTCTAAAGAAAACATGTTACATCAAAATTATAAAAAAATATGCAAATTTAATGTATGATGTAACTTTTGTTCAATTTTGATACGAGAATGATGAAAAATAAATAAAATGATTTATTGCTTTTGCAATGCTTACGGTTTGGCCGAAGTCTACAAACCATACGAATGACTGCTACTTCTGCTTGATTACATTTATAAAGGTGAGATTGTCAATGAATAAAAGAGGAGCAGTTCAAAACCTGAATCTCCCATCTACTATTCGACTTATCCACATGCTGATGATTTACCAGCTCCTACTCTTCCTTAATATTATGAGCTTAACATAGAAGTAGACACATTGTAATAAAAATAACTCAACAAACCTTCCATATTCCATGACCTAAATTTTAGGTACAGATATGATTCAGCGCAACGACTGAGTTAAGTAGAATAGAATAGAATAGAATAAGGCAATAGGAACGAGCCGTTTGGCCCATTCTTGGTTCAATACCGAAGTCCCATGCCGTTTAAAAGTAAATCCATCAGTCATGCACGTACACCTTAACCCCGTAAGTCGAATTTAGTCGTGTGCACACATATCACTCACGCACAGGCGTTTATGTCACGAGCATTTATCTCAATCATACATTAACCTTAAGGAGTTAGGGACATAGTTAGTAGGATGTAGTACTGGGGGGTTCGTAATCCAAAATTTATCGAGTCGATTTTTGAATGTGTTCACAGTGCCAGCAGAAACTATGTTTTCTGGCAGCTGGTTCCAAGTTGCGGCAATTTTAACGGGAAAA
>VCRD01006257.1:0-28321 GCA_006783055.1 Trinorchestia longiramus
TCTGAAAGTGTAAATAATATTTAAGTGATTTTGATAGCTGCACATATGTACGATTAATATAATCGTACACTAAAATTATAAATCACGAAACGGATAAAACTTACGTAAAGGCCTGATAGTAACCTAAAATGATGTATTGCAAACTGTAAAGAAAGTTTTTTGTATATTATTTGTAGTTATGGGCCGTCCCCCAAGTCTATATATTGTAAATGTTATTTCAATAGTAACAAATCAATTCATAACAGCTTTAATATCATATACTTCATTTTCAGTTAATTTTCAAACCTTAAGATTAGTCAGATGTATGTTCCACAAGATTGTTTACAATGACTTTATTTTACAAAAAACAATAACAAAAAATAATTTAAATGTTTTGAGCTCGATATTAATAGCCAGAAATTTACTTTGTTACCCACAGAACAAAGAATGGTGCACAATTTTCTTTGACGAGAACACCAACCAATCACAAGTCACAACGAAAACTCCAACCAATCACAGTAGTTCTCTTATACGGACTTGGTAAACTAAGAGTAATCCATTTCACCTGAGCAGCATTACTACAGCCTTGGATCTGGTGTACTGGACTACTGCAAGTAGTGTACTTCACCTCGACGCCAACGCGACATGATTATACGAGATGACTAGACTAGAGGACAGTAGTCTACTCTTGCTCGACGATCCCTGTTTTTGGCAAATGTGTCGGGTAGTCTACTAATGCTTTCCACCCTTCAATTATGCTCGTACATCTTATTCGTGTAAGTCAATTCCGTCACATACTCGCACTTCCCGCACGCACAGGCATTTCAGTCACGCGCATTTATCTTAATCATACACTGGCCCTGGGAGTCAGGGACATAAAATCTGTACGTTATAATACTGGCGGGGTTCGTAATCCAATATTTGTCGGGACGACTTTGAATTCATTTACAGTGCCAGCAGAAACTGGTTCCAAGTTGAGGCTATTTTAACGGGAAAGAAGTTCATAGCACGGGATGTCTTGAAATTTCTCAGTAATAGTTTTTAGCTGTTATTTCTGGTTCGCAGGTTACTGTTTCTTTCGAAGAGCACTTTCAGGGTAACATCGTCAAGGTCGTTGAGATATTTACAGCTCTCAATAAGTTACATATCTTCGCAGTCTTCTTTGTTCTAGGAAGATAAGTTCAAGGTGTTGAAGGCATATTTAGTAGCTGATATTGCGGAGTTCTGGAATCATTTTCGTTGTTTTACGCTGAGTTTTTCCAATTTTATTAAGATCTCTTCGTAATGTAGAAGACCAGAGTTGCACTGCAAATTCCAAATGTTGCCGGACTAGAGCTTTGTAGGGCGGTAATATGATGTTCTTTGACTTATATTCAAAGTTTGGTGCAATGAAACCAAGAATCCTGGTAGCATTTTTGACAATCTTTTTTAACTTAGTAGTCATGTTTGAGATTTTCAGACAATGACACCTAGATCTCTTTGTTGCTGGACGGCTTCAATGGGTACGTCATTCATCGCGTGTTGGAAATGCCGGTTATTTGCACCAACGTCCATTATTGTACATTCATCAATGTTGAAGCTCTGCCAGATTTTGGTCCATTGTAGAAGACGGTTGAGGTCAGATTAAATAGTTACTTTGTCCCTTTCGGTTAATTCTTAGGATTAATTCATTATGAGTTATTTGACCCCAATCAAACAAATACGGTTGCAAAACCTCGTTCGCCGCTTGATAATATTTTTGAGATAAAATAAATTTGTAAGGGTGAAATGACATGACTTTCTTTTCAGCCTGTAGGAAAAAAATTACTTTAGGGAATATGTTTCATAATTTCCATAATGTGAGGGCTTCTTCCATTGATATCCATACCAATAATACACCATCTGCATTAAAACATTATGGCAAAATATTATTATGAAAGCAAGGTTCCTCATGCTGCAACCTCATTTGAAACTGCAGAAAGAATCGCTAAGTTGAGATGAAGATTACTTGGTCGTGAGAAGGTAAATCAGGTCGCAAGAAATACTAGCAACAACAAAACATTACGGACAGTGTTTCATTTTCCATGTATTCACTTTAGTAAGGTTTGTCAGGTATACTATTTTCATTTCAATTGATTAATCAATATGTTTTTCCAGACTTGATCCGACTAGCATTTTAGCGGTTATTTCAATCAGTGCTTGTGGTGTCTTGCCTTATGTTCAAAGTGGCGTAATTGTTATAAAAATCCTGTTGTGCTGGTAATTACAGTTTTTGCAACATATTTGGCAGAAAATGAACTCGCTGGAACTAAATCTTCTGAATTACGACCATGAAAATATTGAGGCAATTATTTTTTGTTTCTTTGTTCTATTGAAATCATTTCTCCATTGACTAAATCTTCAGAGAAATTTCTTGAAGCTATTTCATAATTTCAGCACAATTGTTACAAATTCTTGATTTTTTCTATTGATATTTGCTTGAGCGTGTTTCTTTCTGTCTACGTTGCGAAGCGGGTAATGTTCATAGGTTCGTGATTGAAGACAGTTATGTCAGAATGTTGAAGTCCTGCCTGGCTTACTCTCTTATTTTACGAAGCGTACATATCTCTGCATGACCATTACTTCTGCGCTGCTGCTTGTTTCTCTTGAATAATTTCAAGCCTTGGGTGCAAATTGGATGATGTCACGCGCACCAAACAGTGCAAATACCTCAACAATTATTGGCTCATCCACGTCACACTACGTGCTTTGGTTGCCAACGCTAGAAACCTGCCATGATAGGGTAGGGGCTGTTAAACTCTAGAGGGGGATTGGGATCCTGCAAATTACTCAAATAATGTTGAAATATTTTCGACATAATACTGTTGTATTTCACTAAAAGAAAGATTTAGCCAATTAATTCTCATATGTGATATATTCATAAGATTATATGTATGTTTACAAAACTTTTGTTGTTGAACCATTTGACGCAGCCAACTTTGGAGCATTAAAACAATTAGTAGAAAAGTTACTCACTCAGTTTAGTTCAGTGGCTTACGTTCAGTTACTCGCTTAAATTCGATAAAAGAGTTCCTTGAAAAGTAATGCCATTCGTACTTCCCTAACTGCGCCATTTTTAATTTTGTACTGAACTCATGGATCATGTCAAGATTAACGGAACCTCTCTCAGCAGCAGGGCTTGTTATTAGAAAATATATTGTCTATAATGCTCAAAAGAATAGAACACTTTTGTTTAGAACACATTCTATATTCTGTGTCTAAGAAAAGAAAAGGGCAGCAATTATGCTAACATAATGTTAAATTATTGTATAGTTCTATTTTTTGATGCTATACTTTCACGGCGAAAATGTCATAATTTAAGACATAGTTTAGGAATTATTTTAAAGGATATATGATTGAGGCAACTGTTTCAAAATCTCCCCCTACATAATACATATTTGAAATGAAACGGTGACTGTTTTAATTACGTTTATGATAGCATCGAAGAAAATTCACTATGAATCACCTAGAAGAAATATTGAAAATTTTCTAACTCGTATACCTGAAGCCTATTCTTGTTCATACGAATCAGATGAAAAGTTAATGGCGAAAATGATGTACGTACTATTATGAAGAAATGAAAGTTTCCTTAGTTTATCTAAATTCTTCAACTCTAAATAATAGGTAAAACTGAAGATCACAGGGACATTTCGTTTCAAAAATAAAATTACGTTCCGCAGTGTATAACCTAGTACTTGTTGAATTTATGTTCAAGGACATGGACTCCATATGTGTGTCTTAAAACTATAATTGAGTCAATTCAATTGAATTGATTGGGATTTTTCGATAAGCATTTTGGTTATCCTAAAAAAATTGTTCCAATGTATGCACTTGATTAATAGTGCGAGCAAAAAATTGTAAAATAACACGTCGTTTTACGTTTGTAAATTATCTACAACATTTCATTTGCAGTTATTGAACAAATCGGTGAAACACTTTTTTATTTATCTGATATTTCGTCGCGCTGCTCTAAAGCAAAAAGTGCGCGCAAGTTCTGTGAAAATCCTTTTCTTTCACTTTGAAAAAACTTTTTGAATGGGAGATTTTAAACCTATTTCTAAAGCAATAATGGTAAGTACATGTGCGAGACCTTACCAAATTTTTAATAAGGACATAGAATAAGATGTTGAGTGCTTTAGTTTAATTTTTAGAAACGATTGAAGTGTTAGTTTGTTAAAGACATACTATGTCTCAAAGCAAGGCGGAATTTGTGAAACATTCTCAAAGATTATGACTTTAAAATCTCTCTAGAGCAACTCCGTTGAAACAGATAACTGCACTGGGCTAATGCAGATTTGGGCTAACTCACCGAGATTAGATACCAGGTCATTTTCGTTGTAAGTCAGATGTTGATAATTTTGTTCATGATGAGGAATGACTAACTATTTTATAAAAGGTTCTACCATTCTATTTTTTACTAAAGAGGGAACAAAATACCTTTACAGGTGTGCAAAAGAGAAGGTAAACATGAAATAACTCGAACTTATGTGTTTGCTGCATTTCTTAATGAACGCGCACCACAAAAATAACCATGAAGACATAAGTTTAAGCAATTATGTTCATGGAAATTCCTTTTCATGCTATAATTTATCAGAATTCTTGGCAGGAAGGCTTTCAAAATCACGCTTGTTTTAGAGACTTTCCCAAGGTTCAGAGAGACTGAAAAGAGTAACTGAACGTTTCTCGAAACATGTCGAACAGCCACATATAGGACGTGCAGACTTTCTTATGATCAAGGAATGTTTTCGCAGAGACCAGAAAATATAAAACAGATTTTTGAAGCGAATTTTTGTACAGCATATTGTAGTTTGCTATAGTCTCTGAACATACTTATGACGAATTAGATAAATGCTTTATTTTGACAACTGAAATTTGTTGCCCTCGAAATTGTATGACATCTATCATTGTGTTTCAGCGTTGAATACAAGTTTCGTTAACTACAGTATTATATTCAGCATTCAAGAAAACAAAATCTACCATACATTTCGGAGTAAATGTTGAACCCATGCTATCTTCAAACTATCTAATTGATCTTCTAACCTCATCCTTAACCATGAACGTGACACTTAGATCACAAAGCGGCCAAGAATGCGATTCCATTCATTTGTCTTCAGGCCGCTAAACATAAATGCAATAACCATGTAAAGTCAAATAAGCTATTTTCCTTGCATTAGAGCTAACAAAACAATTTTAAGATATTTGTCAAGAAAATTCGATTCCGAGTCAGGGCTTGGCTTCGAACTATTGTGTTGTGCAAATGCAACATATGTCGCCATTACAGGAGCGAAAAGTCTTCGGTGTAATGGCGATTTCAATTTACCTTTTATATAGTGTAATCGAATATTATCACGATTGTTGCCTCGTTCGTTGAAGGTACGAATATTTGAAAAATACTAATTTTGATGATAACTTACTGATAAGCATCCTGTTTTCAATGACTAGATTTTTTAATTTGTTAGACTGTGCCTCGAAAATAAAAGATATCAATGACACTTCAATTTTTCCCGTGGAATCACTGTATACGTAAGAAAGCTAATTCCTGCGAGAGAAATGGAAATCTTTAGTTTTGATTCGATATGTAATGTTTCCAAAACAACAAAAACAGTTGTGATGCCTAAGATTCTAGAATTTTTTAATATGAGACACAGACTCAGACCAATACCAAATACGTGACACACAATCGAGTGAATGAGCCTAGAAATCACTGCAATACGAAAACTAGAAATACAAAACCTTGGACAAAACCAGGGAATTAGGTGTAAATATTGATGAGTTACTGTCATATTAGTTTGTATTCTTTCAATTTAAACTTTGAAAGGTTGTTCGATTTATAAGCAGTTTTATTTAAGTGCTTGGTTACTCTAGTCCCTATTCTCCCAGCCTCGTTAATCACGATAGCACCTTGCTTTGATTAGAGTTCCAGGAAGTATCAGAAAATCGTATGTGCTAAACTAGTGTTAAGGTGGCAGAATGTTTAGATTATTGTTGTTTCTGTTCAGCTTTTTAAAATCTAATATTTCAAAGTTTACTATTGGTTAGATAGTAGCCAGTTTGTAGTACGGATTAAAAGGTGGTATTCGCAATTTATCGAGTGCGGCACTGTTCACGGCAAATCCATACATTCTTACACCCGGTGGAACAAACTTTGAACCAGCTTCTGTTTTACTGAGTTTTAATATTAAGCCAAGAAGTTTAGTGAGTTGTTTGAAAATTTTTAGATGTTTTCCACTAGCTTTAGCGTACATGATAAAATATTCAAAGAACATTTTTTTCAAGCTCTGTTATCGCCACATAAGCCATTGACAATATTCTTGAATGTGTTCCATCCCCGTTTTTCAACTAGCGTCATCGTGTTTTCCAATGATTCTGAGGCCAACTTTTTTTATCTTGAGCTGCCATAAATTGACCAGTAACTACTTTCTCTTCTGACTGTTCGGAAAACATTCCGTGCATTTTGGTACAGACATTATTAGAGTCAAATGCAGTCACAAAGTGCTTAATGAAACCTAGTTTGATGTGAAGTGGATGGGAGAAGCAAGATCTTTTTGTTGGTGACGAGAGAACTGTACTTCATACTTTTGATGGCTGAAGAGATAGCCTTTATAGCCATTCACTCCTTTGAAAATGATTATCCTTGTCACGACTGTTCCACAATCCCGGAAATGAAGCTACTAAGTACATCTACTTTTCTATTCTAGTAGGGGTCCCAACATTTGTAGCCTCTGTACTCAACGTATTTTACCTTTCATACTAACGTTTTACATTTCTATAGTCCCTTTACGCTGAAAAGAGTGGCCCACAGGGATAGATGGATATTCATCGCCGTTGTAAAGCAAAACATTAAAACAGCTTTGAAACTTTTTGTAGGAGAATCAATGAACAGACGCCCTTTATCAGGCTGATGCTTTAGACGTATTTCTTCAAAAAAATCTCATGTCTATCTCAGATATACAGCGAAAAACAGCACAACTTTCATGCTCCGAAAATTTCTCACTTGTGTCCAACAGATTCCATTTTTTCAGTGATAATACCAGCAACTTAGTCCCTGCTTTGCCAAGTTCGAAGTCCCTTACTACATAGATCATCAAGTTCATGTTTGTCTGGAAAATGGGACTCTTGTTGCAAATATCCTACGCTTTCAGCATCCCAGTCATCCTCAGCATTGACAATTTCATCCCGTGTGGAACTTAGGAGATTGAAACTGGAATGCATGGATGATTAAGTTTTTTTAACCACTGGGTCCTAAATGGAAACATAAATCAAACACCCAAAAATAAAAATCGTGGGCATGGTTTTTTGGCTCCGATTAAATTCTAAGAATTGCAAAAGACATATATTTTTCTTTTCCTCCTAGCTATTCCTCCAAAGTAGGCCTGTAGGAAACACATATCATTGAAGGAGGCCACAACTTGTCTTGGTCTCTGATTTAAGCATCAGAATATTTTTCATTTGCACTGCAATGTTTTGTATTGCATGAGATATTGTTTGACCTATTTTGGGTAAATATAATGCCCACAAGCCTAAAAAGTTCGTCTGACAGGTTGCATAATAGTATCTTAAACGTTTGAAATGTATATGACTGACTCAAAAATATTTGCTTCCAAGAGGCTACTGCGAGCATCGGTGTGTCCAAGAATTTCTTAATTTTAATCTGTGCAATGATTTACATTAGGGTGCTTGTTATTATCTTTATAAAGTGAGATATTTGTACGTAAATTTTAAAAATGACTTATTTGACTGAGTTAATATCATGTAATTATTGTTCATTTTGTGCATTCTTTCTGTAGCAGTGCATCAATGATCAGCCTCGTGTACGTTTAAGATAAGATAAGAATGTATTCACAAATATAAGAGTTCTATTCTATTAGATGCCGTAGAAATCAATAAATTTCTTGTGCACATTAGGTCGTTACGAGCGAACTTTACTTATTATAAAAGTATTAAGAAATTTATAGCAGTAATATGCTCCTCCTAAACATCGTAAAGTATATTCCGGGGCGTTAATATTTCCCCAGAACCATGACTTGATAAAAATATGATCAAAAAATTGCAATTATTTACTAGAAATCATTCATTTTATTCCCCAAGCAGAGTAAAGTATTTGTAAGAAATGATTATATTCTATTGTCTAGAAGCCCTTAAGTCATAGATAAAACTTGTTCAATAACAAACAACTCTGACCAATGCAGCCACCGTAGTCGAGTGGTATGCGGCCCGTGTTCTGTATCTGGTCTCTGCTTGTGCAGAAAGACTGCGTGCGGGTTCGAAACCCGGCAATTAATACGAGTTGTTTCTCGTTTCACGCCGTGAGCTTGTACTTATCGGTAAGACCTCAGCAATTGAGACCTCGCCCATGGATCGTCGCACACATCCCAGGATCGTCGCATGGAGCTCACCATCATCCTTACTCTAAAGAATGTTAACCTTAAGAATTTAAAAACCAATGTACTAAATGTCTATGTACTGTGTACTTGATTGGAAATAAAGATTTTTTTTTTCTATATGGACTTCAGATTATGGAGCACATCCTAATTGGCTGTGACTTCTCAAAACACAGCGAAATTATTGGCTATCAAAGAATGTTACAGCTACAAAGCTGAGGCTGACTGCGGAGAGCTACCGTACACCTCGATGGTGCAGGTGCTGTCCTGCGGTATCTCGTCTCCAGCTGTACGCTTCTAACGAAGGTTTCGATTCATTTTCCAATTTCCTTTTGAGGGTAAAATAGCTGACGATACTCGAGCAATTTTAATGACCTATCTGTAAGTAGTATATTTAAATTTTTCACTAACGACCAAAGTGACAGAATCAAAACTGAACGAACTTAACATGCAATTGATGAAATAAAAAGGGCCGAACTTTCAAATAAATTTATTACAATGAAGTTTCTTCTTCCCAGTCACACGGATGTGATGGATGTTTTTGCATACAATTATGCCCAGTTCATATATGAATGTAACCGAACTGTATTTGTTGAAGTTCCTGTCAGTATTCTTTTAGCTATTTTCTTATAGAAAAATTGTTGATCAGTGACACACAAATAAATCAGCATTCTTTTCACAAGCTAAGTCTTTTTATTAGTCACAGATAAAATTTCGGCATTTTTTTTACTCTCTCATCATTTTTGAACGAAAGTTTGTTGTTGATGCTCTATAATATATTTTCTTACTTTTACGTTGTTAGTAACATTTTTGGTAAGAACTCGCTTGCGAGGTTTTTTTACGATAGACTTACGATGCCCCCATTTACAGATAATGGTCCTTATGGTGTTTAGAGCAAGATTGGTAGGACAAAAATATGTTTCTGACTGATACAGCAGTTCTGAAGTTAACAATCTAATCACACTCCCGGCTAATGTCATTCCCATGATGCTTTACTTTGATTTGCCTTAATTTCCACTCAACAGTAAAAAACGGAAACCTGTGAATGTTATCCACGAATAGCTAAAACTTCATGTAACTGCCGTTTCCATATCACTGAGAAAATGTGTAATGTTCTATCACTCATATTTACTTTTAACACGAAGGCTAATGATTCGAATGAATGTAACGGGCGCTTCGTTGGAATCATGTCGTAATTATTCAAACTGGCCAGTCTTGTGCTTCAGAAAAATCTAGGTAGCTACATAATTTTATCGGAAACAGAAATTCTTTAAAACAGCAATAGAGCATTTTCTTAAAATAATTTTCAGCTCATATTTCTAGACACCATACCAAACAATCATTATGTCAGTTTTTAACAGTAAATACGACACTGGAATAGAATTATACCAGAGAGATCTTTCTTTTTGTGATCACTCACAATGTTTTTCTTCAATGAAGTAGACCAGTAATACTTTTTCAAATGCTTTTATAATCTTAGCTGTAAATTAACAGTAATATTATCGAACACACAATTAAGAATTAAAAAACATAAGTATTTAAGCATCATTAAGACTATATAAACTTTGATTACAGGTTATCACAGAATACAATTATCCGTAGGAAGATTCTGTAATTTTGAGTGGAACTATATATGTTCACCTATACCTAAAATAATGTGAACTTTTTTGGAGCTTAAATTTCTATTGTGCATCAGCCTAGTGTTTAACTCTGTGAATATCGTAGAACACATTATTTGATTTGAAATATAAGCCTCAGAGATTACAATTTTGGAATAACAACTCACTAGTTTTGACAAGCCAGTGGAGACACAGGTATGCGTAGGAACGTTTAGTAATGTTTTCTTCTTGTCCTAGAACTGTTGCTCCGTAGAGTTGAAAGCTCATAAACAATTTTCATGTTAAGTGTTTTCCCTTGCATTTGCTAAATCACAGTCAGTTGGCTTACATGTCTACTCCAATCGTTCCACCTTGAATGCGCTTTGCAATAAGCGTTCTAACCAAGGACTACTGTAAACAGGACGTGCACCGCCATATAGGTGACTACGCTAGCGGAGGCCATTGCATTCTTAGTAACATAACATTTTCTATTAGACAAATTGATCAAAAATTACTTCTTTTAAGCAATAGCAGCGATAATAAGGTTTTACAGTGAACTTTACATGGTTTAAAGCACTTTAATGCTTTGAAATACCAATTTTAACCGGACTTAACATGTATTATTATATGAGCTTAGTGGCCACTTTATACAGAGCCGAGTTGCTGCAGTTTTAGACTTTACAAATTTATTATAGAGAAACCTTTTCCAATGCAAACAACCAAACATACAAACATTCACGCATATAAACAAACAAACATAGAAGCAAAAACCTACCAAACTGCAGCGATTAGTCAGCCAACCAGGCCTTCTTGACAGAGGTCTGAAGAAGGACTACATTCTTTTGCTAGTCTTTCTCTGAGGGGTTTGACAGCAAATTGAGTGAGTGTAGTCGTCAGAATACTGCCTTTCTTTGACTCGTACAGTTCCTTGACGTCTGCAAATGATGCCGTGTTTCACTGTCAAGACTGATCTTCTGGCCCTTCTCACTGATCCAGTTGTTGCAGATACAGTTGTTTAGCAGATGTAGCTCCAGTTGTTTAGCAGATGTACTGTGTCAAAAAGGAGAAACCAGATACGCTCGTTGTCAAGAGGATGCTTGGCTGTGGCACTGCAATCACCTAGTGATTAAAATAGAAGTGGCCTTGCAGTCTCGGTTGTTCTCGGCCGTGCCATTCAGCATCCCACCAGAAATTGAAACAGTAGGGCGAATCTGTACTTTATCTACCAAGAGAAATACATTTTTCAGTTGCAGTGTCTGGACTTTGTCAAATGTTTCGCTCAGCACCTGGTCCTTGTCAATAGATGAAGTGATGTACTGCAGCTTGCGTTTGCATGGCAGCACCAAGAAGTCTCTGAGCTGTTCATAATTACACTTTGGGTATGATTGAAAAGCAAAACAATAATCATTCATTTAAAACTGCTTCTGCGATGAAAATCCCAACAAATGTCAAAAATACCAACTTCTTCTCCTCGTCGTCGACATAGGCTGACGTGTGAGCTTGAAGTGTGAAAACATTTTGGATTGTTTTGCCAAACGGGATGTCATGCATAGTTCATTGCCAAGCGTACAGTTTCGTCGGACTGCGTATACGATCTTAAACCATTGTTGGGATGAAGTATCTTAAACAGTGGTAAACTAATGCCGTTCTTGAACGCACTGAGCGTTAGTGGGGATCACAAAGTGGGCTTGTTTTCGAAAATCACAGACAGGCTGCACTCACTGAAGTTGTCGGTCATGAACAAACACACAAGCCTTTCTTTCGATCTTGAAATAATAAAAGTTCTTGTACTGCTTCTGCAGGGTACGTTCACGTTTGAAAGCATCAAATGAAGTAATCTTATTTTTCTGAAGAAAATACCTCAGTTGTTGGTCGTCCACTTTCACCGGGGGAGATGCAGGTTTTGGAGATGGCAGACATGAAGCAGGCACATTGAAGATACTGGGAGTGATTTCACTTGTTCACACAACCCCAACCTTGTTCGGCATTTTTAATACATTTAATAAGTAATAAACTTTGTAAACAAACAGTATCCACTTAGAAATGCAGCAATGTGCCTCGAAACAAACAACAATGTCCGATTCAAACCGAGCGACAGACTACGACAATGTTCGCACTGTGACAGATGGAGACAAACTGAGCTTAGTGAACTGGCCTTAGCTACCGTAGTCAGCTACATGGCGGTGCACGTCCTGTTTATAGTAGTCCTTGGTTCTAACATAAGTTTGTTTTGCTCTGAAAAATATTTTACTTTGCGTCATATTATCGAAATTTTCACTTTCGATAGGAGTAATGTAGTTTCCGAACTATTGTATTCATACAGGGAACTAAGAATAAGTAGAAAAAGAACCTATATAGTGAGTCGGATGAGAGAGAGGGGCATTACGCTTGAAAGCATTACTATTAAAGAGGCATTAGTATTGGGATCACTTATTGTTAAAGGGTCTCAGCGCCGTCGCGTTCTGAAGATCTATCCGGTCCCAAACCACCCAATTGTCCGTATTACGCTTGTTTAGACTACAAGTTTCGCTGCAGTGTGAAGCTGAGTCGTCGGGCTGCGTGCTGTGGTGGAAGCTGTTCCTGCTCCATCGTCGGCAGACGTGACGTTCCACTTCTTCCTTGCTTTTCCCTGCCTATATTTTGTGTTTTTGAATAGAATTTCTTTCATTTTGTTTTGTTGTGCAATCTAGCACCAATTATCTGATGCATACTCCATATTTTAACTGGTCTATCCAGACCTCTAAATAAATAACTTAAAATTAGACTGTTGTCTAATTTCAAATTAAAATTACTTAAATAAGAGTGAATTCGTCTAATCATGAGGGTCTGAAAAGACTCTCAACTCTGAATTCTACTCTATAAATTAAAATTTCCTCTTCCTTTCTAAACGTTAAAACTACTACTATCCTTTGCTGTCCATGTGGAGTACGCTTCTTTAACTATGTTCAACTATCTATAAATTCTAAACACGCCTAGCAGTTTCCGATGGAAACACTGAAAGAGCACGTATCTTTTAGGTTTGTATCTAGGATTCGAAAGTTAACTGAAACTTACCATACTGAAATACTTCTTGCTAAGTGCATCATTCCAGAGTAATTGATTCGTTAATTTCAACAGTACAAATACATTTGGGGTTGCTACCAGCTTTGGGACAGCGACGGGCGAACTCTTTCCAGTGCAGTCCTCGCTGTCAATGGTAGGTTGCTTGCCTACAGTTAGGTCCCTGAACTACAATTGGCATTAATATCAACATTTACCCGGCATTCTGTAAATCTCATAAGAATCTATTATTTAGCGGCAGGAAGAAGTGGGAGCCCAAGGTGGTGAGTCAGCAGCCTGGGAGCACGGATCATCGGTGCCCTTTGCCACTGATGTTCTGCAGACGCTACTTAAGATTAAGATTGAGCGCGGTTCGGCTGGTGAGAGCTGACATTCCAGCTTTAGACCCCAAGGACCGACGGACTCGAGCGTGGGGGTGCTGAGACTAACCGTTCTCTCCAGTTGTATATTTGTGTTCTGGCTCTCTATGACCTCAATTAAACTTCACCTTGTTATTCTTGAAGAGACGCCAGGTTTATTGGAGGAACGGCTTGAAACCCTAACTATTTCTTTTTTGTTGACGGTCAAGTCATCAAAATTAGATAATTAAATTACTTAAATGTAAAAATATTAAATTGCTCCTAGATTTAAAGTAAATAAATAAGATTAAATAACCTTCACTTTTTACCCATGAAGTGTCGTGAACTTTGTGGCGTGCAAAATTCGCGACAATATTGAGACCTGTTCACTCAAAAATGCAGTACACATCAAAAAGTACGTCACTTCAAGAAAATTGGCTTCACTCGCTTCTGACACGATTCTCGCAATGGGGACACTTTTTGAAAATTTCATAAGAAATGGTACAGTTCAAGAGCTGTTCACTTCAGTCTGTTAACAGTTCGTAATAAGCAATATATCTTTCATAATGTTCATAATTTTTAAGCCAAATATGCCAGCTAAGTTGTTGGGTATTAATGTTAACATTTAGAATCGATAGTGTCGTTAACACGTGTACAAATGTATTTATATGTTTTTGAATTACAGTTGGGAATTTTTTGGCTGATATAAGTTTCAGTAAACACAATAATTTTTAACTTATTTCACAGCTTTTCAAAAAGACTCACGTTTTCTAATCAAACTTGAAATTTGGAGAAAAATATAATAACATAATTCCTCCAATAAATACGATCAATCAGTATTTCTAGGATAATGTAAAACATTAACCCTCATTTTACATTTGTATGCAGACATAATCTAAAAGTATGGATTAGAAATGGTTTCGGCTGCTTTGTTTCAGTAACTAGTACAGCATGAACAACAATAATGAAAAAACTGGCTTACAAGTGCAAGAGTTCTGATGTAGTGCAATAATCTCACTGTATTTTTTCGTTTTTACTGACAACGCTGTCGGCTCAGTTCAAGAGCTATCCTGCTGTAGTACTTTATTCGAACATTAATTTTTTACACCTCGTAACGGTAAATTCGAAAAGCAATGAACTGGTTATCACCGGAAACAAATTAAGTGTAGTAATGTTTCCTAGGCAAAAAAAAATCGGAGATTTACATGGAAACCCTAACAAAAACGATGATGTTATCATATATTAAATTCAAAAACTCATTCATACATAAAATAGTAACAAATATTCATTCGTGACCTGGAACAATTGTCTTTCCTTCACGAGTGGAAAATCTCCGATGTAGAGTATATTCCATGTATATTGAATAAGTGTATAAAGTGAATATGCACCCAGTCTCTCAGTTTCATTTGTATTTTCAATATTTAACCCCTCTTCACTAACTATCTCAGTTTCTGTGGAGAAACTTCTTTCCATTAGTGATTCTCACATCATATAATGAGAAAGAAATTTAATGATCACCCATGGTCATTTTTTGACGCAAACATGTTTGGTTCCATATATTTTCACTCTCTCTGTATTATATACTAGCTAAGTAAATATTTGGTGCTTTTAACGTGCAGAAATGCTTTTTAGAATATCTTGTAATCATCTGAATTCCCCTTTTGATTGGTTCTCCCAACAGAGAATAAGCCATACATTCTATCCGAGAATTTGAACCAGCACTTACAGTGTGCATCCACATGCATGGTGCATTTCAGTATTTTGTATTACTTTACCTTGTGCTGAGAAGCATTGTTTAGTATCTCAACAACAGAGCATTAGCACATATGAATGCTAGTTTGTATATAATTGTCACTGAGCCTGTAAGTTATGATGTAAAATCAATTACGTCTGATAAAGTATTCAAAAAAATCATCATTCAATAAACAATATTACCCTTGGAGTAGTTTTGTACTCACCAAACGATACAAATTCAAGGAATTTGTACTCAACCAGTGGTGCGTTTGTACGGATGATAGGAAGCTCATTTTTAAAAATATTTCAACGAAAGAATGTGTAATTATTAGCTTAACCCTTGTTTTTCATGACGAACCTCCACGTTTTCAACCTTACCTTTCTGAAGATAAAGCTGCTGTCGAAACAAACTCCGTGTAATTTAAGCATCTTTGAGGAAAAGTTTGTTTGTTTTGCTGCAGTGCCATCCTTAAGCCGCACAAGGGAAACTTTTACAAGTAATGAGCGAGACAGATCATTTTTTTGCAACACTGTTAGCTGAAATGTAACAAAACATCCCATAACTTCTGCCCAGTTTTAAGTCAAGAAAATAGGTGTTCAAATTTGGATTTGTAAATGATTTACTCATCAGTGTAGTATCCATTACGATTCATAATTTTTTTCCACCTAATGATAAACATATTCCTTTTCAAAAAAGTGAGTTCGGTGTTGAAGAGAAGAATTTTAAATATGACTTTCAACTTCCTCGTGGCTTTTGAAAGTTAATCTATCTAAATTGTTCAGCAAGCTGCGTAAAAATGGTAGTCTAAAGGTGCAAGGTCAGGAGAATACCACGATCAGCAACTTCCTCTCATCCAAGTTCTTCAATTTCATTCAGTGTGATCTTTGCAGTGTGAAGTCTTGCATTGTCCTGCTGAATAGCCACTTCTTTTTGATTCACTACAGTGTTTTCGCTTGAAAGAGGTATTTATGTTCCAATTGTTGACAGTAGACCTGAGCATTGAGTTTTCCATTGGTGAGTAGTAACCAAGTGGATGGCTCCTCAGCAATCCTATCAAACAAAGAGAAGAACCATAGTTGCTTGAAGTTCTATGGTGGGTTATGATGATGGAATATCCATCTTGCCCAGCTATTGTTTACGACACAGTATTTTGATGTGAGACCCATTTTTCATTGCCAATCACAAATCCATCCAAAAAGGACAGGATGGGTCCACGCAGAAAGAAGAGCAGATTACGGAAGAACAGTTCTCACCTCGGAATTTGACCAGCTTGGTCAACTGGTAAGCGAGTCTGCTTGCGAGCGGAAAGACCCGGGTTCGAATCCCGCTGCCGACATGGTTGACGCGGCTAGAAATACGGCATGGGACTTGGGTAAAACAACCGAATAATTATCGAAGTAATTATCCGACCCAAGAATGGGTCAGAAGGTTCGTTCCTATAGCCTGATTCTATTCTATTCTATTCTATTCTTTTCTTCAGACAATTCATGAGGCACACATTTTCCAAATTTTGGAATCGCTATAAGTTGTTGAAAATGACATCTAACGGTTACACAATTTAACAAAGCTTCCTTGATAATCCTTCAACTGATGCTGCAGAATCTTGTTCAAGGAATGCCACAAGAAGCTGTCATCAACCTAAATTGAACTCTCATTTCGAGCTACATTTTCATGGTTGAAATCTCTATCTCTAGATTTTTGCAAACCATCATCTACAAGTTTTTTAATTGGGGCACGCTTTTATATAAACCGAACGAATATTTAGTGTCAATTCTGCTGTTGATTTACTTTTGTTAAACTCTTAAAGCACTATTTGCCTTTAATAATCCTTCCATGTTTCAAGGCGTATTATTAGTGAAACTTTAATTGCAAACGCCTACAGAATGAAATTTTAATAATTTAAATGCGTCTGAATTCACACAACTATTCCATGTTGCCTAGTAATATCCCAGAATACTGGTAAATTTTCGATACATAAAAAACAATTACACCTTGTGGGATGACCGGATAAAACATGATCTGTGAAAGAGGTATGAAAGCCTTGTCAGTCATACTTCAAGCCAAAAATAGTATGGTAAAGCTTCAACGGGATCCATTTCGAACACGACTCACAATCATGCAAGTGGTAGAAATGAAATGAATGGACTCCGTGAGCAACAACGTTCTCGTGCTATCACTGCAAGATCAGTAGAGATTAATTTTAAAATAAAGTTCTGCGAAAAACTAGCCTCGTCATAACTCACCGCAGTCACGTTTTTGTTGCTAGAACACAGCGGAAAAGACGGGTGTCGCCGCCATCCCTCTCGTGTTTTTTTAACAAACTGCTTTTGTTTGCTGTCATTTATCACGGCAGTGTCCCAAGGAAGAGCGGGGGCGTATGTGAGATACGGACGCACAGGGAGGTGGTGAAATTGAGAGTTGAATAATTATTATTGGTTAGAACTTTCCCTCACTCATATGCCCAAGATTTTATATATTTCTATGTCGTAATCCTCACTTTTTCACAATTGTGATGATTTACCCGTAAATTCCAATACTTTTGATCATGTTCAATACTATTCAAGCCTGTGAGATTTATTTTGTCATAGTAGTTAAATCAACGATGAAAATCTATTTCGCTACAATATGAACAATTGTGAAAAAAATTGCTCATGCAGCGTATGAAAAATTAAGAGTCTCAATCAAACAACTTGAGTAAATAATACCCTGCTGAAATTATTTTTTGACCTATGTGAACTATCTGGCCTTCTCAACAATCCTAATGACTTCTGTCCATCGATGCAGACCATACAGGAAAGCAATTTTTGACAACGAACCTAAGTATGCTATTGTTTCTTTCAAGTTTTCTCTATGGAATAAACTGAACACAAAAAGTATAACCTATCACGTATACCAAAGGCCTCTTCACAAACTACTTCAGATCGTTTCCAAAGCTATGAAGCTAAGATTTGATTTGATGAATCGTATGTGCCGACCCGTATCCTATCGCACATATGTAAGTCCAATCTCGACAGAAATTTGATTCAAATAACTTCTACATATTGAATCTAACTAATCAATTAAAAGAACGGATTGTTAGTGACATAGAACATAGTATATGAACGTGTTACTCCGATTAAATATAGTTGACTACTTCGGCTCGCATGTATACCGCCTTTGAGGGTAGAAGTGAGTTAAGGAACCTTATTAGATTCAATTTGAAGTCACTTGCAAAACTGCATGAGAGCACGTCCGTCTTTCTCAAGTGGGGATCATGCGCTTGATGGGATCTCGCGTCTTCTTCAGGAATCTGTGATCTCGATGAAGTTATAGGCTCTTTTAAGACATTCCTGTGCTGATGATCGTTGAGAAAACTTACTTTTGCAGTGTCAAAACACGTGTTTCAGCTAGCCTAGTTCGCGTTGTGATACTTCATGCCGGAGTGAGTAATTTCGAATGTTCACTT
Source organism: Trinorchestia longiramus (assembly GCA_006783055.1). NCBI lineage: Eukaryota > Metazoa > Arthropoda > Malacostraca > Amphipoda > Talitridae > Trinorchestia > Trinorchestia longiramus. Next base: position 18,555 of record VCRD01006257.1, read on the forward strand.
GTAGTTGTTGGGTACAATGTAAGCAGATTTTATTTTGTTAGGAATGTATTTGCTGCATTACTAAAACATTTACGCTAAATTTATTTTAAAATTCATTCTCCTTAAAGTAAAATCAGACTTTTCAGCCCTCGGTTAGGGACTGAATAACCCACAATAATGAAATCGTGAAATGTGGGCTCTACTCGTACTTGAAGTTACTTTAAGATTGCTTTGCACTATAAGAACGTATGTATATTGTTTGGTTTATGTACTCATTTTCCTACCACTGAATTCAAGTATCTTAGTTCTGATCAACTGTATGTACAGCTATTGGGCAACAATATGGGAGGACCTCGTGAAATGCATGATTGAAAAAAAATGTTTTTCTTGATGGAATCTGTAGGTGGCGCTGGTGTTCTTGCATACTGATGCCACCTATAGAACGTCGTAAATACGCTACACTGGTCAGTCGTTGTCGGGGCACTGTTCTGTGAAGTTGTAATTGCATCTTGCGAAACCTAACAAACTTCGGAAGTGGGAAAATTGTTGGAGCACGTATGGAGGATGCTTTCGTAAGCAAGGTAGCCGAGGTGTTTAGTATTTCAAGAGGTGCTGTAACAAAGATTTATTCCGCATATTTGTAATGCAGAAAAACATGATCTGCTAAATCAAAGCACGGATGAAAGTGTGTGTTGAGTGATCGTGACAAACGATCATTAATGAAGATTTTGACGAAAAAGAAGAATACCACAGCTGGAGGAGTTCTGTTAAAATGAATGTCGTGGTTGCAAATCTTATGAGTACCAAAACGGTTAGAAAGGAGCTCATAAGTAGGGTATTTCTGGCAGAGATGCGATTGAAACCCAAGTCATCAGTGATGAAAATGCCCGTAACAAGAAAAAATGATGTTCATTCAAGTCATTGAACCTGGACCATAGAGCAGTGGAAGACAGTAATGTGGTCAGATGAGACTTCTTCTGTTTCCCACTTCTGGCAGAGTTTACGTCTTGCGAACTCCATCCCAAGCCTATAATGCCGATTGCTTGTTCCCGAAAGAGTGAAACAAGGCGGGAGTTCTGTGATGGTTTGGACAGCCATATCGTGGTTTTCTGTGGGACTTATGATAACTGTACATGAGCACATTTCTGCCTTGAATTGTGTGAACCTTTAACCGATCAAGTCCATCCCATTATACAAACTTTTTTCCCAATGGTAATGCTAGCAATAGATTTTCGAGTGAATTCAAGTAAGGACTCGTCGAAGGACATGGAGAAGCTGTAATTTTCTTATTCTAGAGTCATGCAATCACTGATTTAGAAGCACGTTTGGCATCATTCCTAGAAACCTATACCAAAGCCAGAGCTCAAGATTTCATTTCGACAACTTCAAGTTTTCATTCTGTATCGCGATGTATTCATCAGATTTCCTTAACCCTTTAGCGACCAATTTGTTTTTCTAGTTTCTACATTGAAGCTCACAAAGACCGTCTGTACACTGATGCAATGAAGCATACTGAGAGCCAGACAGCCAAAAGAACGACGCTGTAACATGCCGAAGCGTTCAAACCTAGTAGCAACCTCATATTGCTCACCGTTTAATTATTAGAACAATTCTCCCAAAGACCGTGAAAGGCGACCGAATAGTCCACTTGGTCGCTAAAGGGTTAACCCTTTAGATTTAATAAAAAAATTCAGTGCCACCCCGCCTGAAACACCCCAAAACATCATGCAGCCACCTCCATATTTAATTTTTAGCCCTGTGTTTTCGGGAGAAAGCCTCAAATTTCTGACCCCAAATCTTGTTGACATCGTTATTTTTAAATAAACAAAAGTTTGTTTCATCAGTCCATAATCCTTGCTCTCAAAATAAATTTTCTTTATCCATGAATGTTTTGGCTAAATTTACGTGAGCTGAAAGATGACGTGGCTTGTGCGAAGGCATTCGTCGTGCACAATGCCCACGTTAGCCATTACTGTGTAAAGATCTTGGAATTGAACTATAATAGTACCTACGCTGAGCCCTGCGTTTCCAAGTCTTTGGCGATGTCTTTCAACACAACTCTTAGGTGCATATTACCCTAGCGATATAGTTTGCACGCATCTCTTTTTGACAATTTCGTCAGTCTTAGAAGACGACAGTCCAAGCTTCTGTTCAACCGAACTTTTTAAATTCATTAATTAAACATTGTGAAGCAGATTTGGTGATAGCTAAACATTTTCAAATGGTTTTGTAGCCATTACCGGGTTCACGAGAGAAAATAATTTTTTACTCCAAATCAACGCTGATTTTTTTGTCTCCACTATGCTGCTGTCAAAATGAGGATGACTATGATGTTTATTACATCTCGTTTTATTCGTTATTAGAACTTTTTAGAATGTTCTGGCAAATAAATATGCCACAATAATATGTACCTAAAATAAAAGTATTAATGGATGCTTATTAAAATGAAGATTTTGTATTGGACGAATTTCATTGTCCAATATGACATTGGACATGTCCATTGTATTTTAATTTGAAAAAATTGAATATGTGTCTCTCTGAACTGAGCTTTGCACTTCTTTACGTGTACTTGATAACATTTAAATAATTTGGAGCCGTAAGATAATTAAATTTCTAAGAAATAATTTAAGATGCTGAACATTGGAGGGTATAAGAATAATTTTGTTACTAACGATACGTGCACCTACATGTTGGGGTGGAGGTACCAACAGGTTAGATATTGATGTTTACTTGGGCTGTATATAACAGGTAGGGTGCAATTTTGTTCAGGTGCTGACTGTTGTAGTGACTGCATATATATTTTCGGTAGCTGGAGTGCGTATGTGCGTATGCATGTATGTGTGTATATGAGTATATGTATGTGCATATGTATGAATGTGTGGATGAGTGTATGTATCTATGTATTCATACATACATGTGCATATGAATGTTTGCGTGTATGTATGTGGCCATGCATGTATGTGTGTGTTTAGTTACAGTATGCATGTTCGAAGATATGCAAGTTGGTTTTTGGCAACTCTAAGCATTTAACAATCGCAACATCGCCATTTGAGTCCTTAAATGCTCTCAAACTCTATCAGAACTTCTATGAGAACTTCTAGGAAAGATGATTTAAATCTCTATTATTTTTACGAAGAGTTCAGTTACGCGAAAGAAATCGGAGCGACGAAAGATATTATTGTTCACAAAAAAACGAAGGATCTTAGACTTCTGTTGTCTTCCGTTTGGAAAACTCAGACACTTGGCTTTGCTTGAAACTTGCTCGGGTAACTAAGCAAACTTTGATCTTTGAATACTAAGACTAATTAAAACGCGCCTTAGGTTAAATTATCGTTGAATTGGTTTGTTGCAAACTCATTTCGGTACGGGGGATATAATTATGTTACACAATCTTAGGTGGGCCAAAAACAAGAAAATCTGAAATATTTTACATAAATTTATGGTAAATAATAGCGTATGTAGCTTGTATGTTACCTTTTTGTTCTCATATGTCATCAACATTAAGGAGTGAAATTGTCTTAGCTAGAGGAAAATATCTCCACACTTCGTTTAGGGACGACGCATACTGGTGACCCCAACCATTCATGAAGACGCAATTGGTATCGAGCAACAGAATTCTAGATCTGGAATGTTCGATACGTGCTACATTGCACCAATGTTTTGCAGCCAAGGTGCATAATTTTCCAATTTAATATTTTGCAGAAAAGTTTTCAATGCACCAGGTAGAAGTTGTTTCACCAGCTGGCAGGTTAACTATCCATCCATCTGACAAGTACACTGCACCAGCTGACAGGTTAATTACACCAGCTTACAGGTTAACTGCACCAGCTGACAGGTTACATGCACCAGCTGAAAAGGTTACTGCACCAGCTGACAAGTTAATTACACCAGTTGATAATTTAGCTGCACCAGCCGACTAGTTAACTGCATCAGCTGACAATTTTACTCCACGAGCTGAGAGGGGGTTTCACGAATGCGTGGTCTACTCCCGTCAATCACAAGCTAAGATCAAAGCGTTGTGAGCTTTATTTTTCATTATCGACGCCTTCGTAGTTCATAAATCCCCGTATTGGGATCTCATCATTACAGTTTACGAGACCTTGCAAGATTATAATCCACAGCGTGATGTACATTTGCTGATCTGTGTTATTCGGTAGTTTCTTCACTATCAGATGGGTTACAGTTTGAAAATTTGGCTCTAAATCATCATTTTTATCAAGAAGATTGTACAAATAATGAGCATTATGAATTAAAACAAGTAAAATGGAGCTAGCTGTAGCACAAAATCATTTCTAGTGTTCTGAAGACTCACCGTTAATTGCAGTGGTTATATTGTTTTTTATTATCAGCAGTATTTCCTTAATATGTATTATTATAATAAAATTCTTGATATCAAAAATATTACAATCACTGTTATTTATTGATAATCTTTATTTTTATTATTATGTCAATAGGCGCCGAATTACGGCTATATTAAAAATTCATGTTTTTGTGTGTAAACGGTCTCATTAGACTCTAAAAAATTTATTTTGAAGATTTTAGGCTTTTGCTATTATTTTTCATGAATGAATATGAAATATGATAGGAATATGATATAATTTCGTCAATAAAACAAATTTTGGAAATAGTTATTTATTTCAATTTTTCTACAACACTAAACATACTCGTATTATTACCCAATGGCACTTCTTTTATCACAATATTATCTTATTATCATATAAATAAAACTCCAAGACTAAAAAATAAAATGAAAAACCTATTCTAGCCATAGATAAATAGCAGTGTACTTGACTTGATTTGATTGACTGTATAAGATATGAGTAAACTTCGTGACAAACAAAACTATGTAACTCTAATGGCAAACAAAAACTTATATAACAGAATGAGAACTTGTGACACTATATTTTCAGTTTACACTTCATTTAGAATTGAACTCTTGAAAACACTTGTCATGAAGTGGAACCTGACAACGAGTACAAATGCGTTTAGTTTTCTTGCCACATGTAGCACATCTTCGTTGTGTAGCGATTGGCTGAACAAAATGATTTCCCTCGTCTAATCGAATAGCTTTACTCACTCTGCCTTCTGAAATGCTATTCTTCCGTCCTGAACGCTTGCGATTTGAAGAAGATGGTTTGGAGAGGTAGCTCAAAACAATTTTCCAGCGTGCATTCAGTAGTGGCATTTTTTATCTCCGGATGCCTCTTGATAAAGGCGCCATGCATTCACGACTGTAACATGAAGAAACTGAGTGAATACTGGGAACCAACATTTCTTACCTCGTATACGAGTCCTGTAAAGGGAAACTTGTTTGTCAAGCATATTAACACCACCCATGCTGTGATTGTATTCTGCTATGCATTTAGGCATGTCGACATTTAGAAATTTCTTTTCTTTTTGAGAGAATCTCTTAGCAGTGGCAGTTGGGTAGACAGAACTATAATTTGTTGCGACTGATACTGGTTCGTTATCATTCCATCTTGTAATAAGTATCTTATTAGCACAATCAAATCTGTAATCAATGGAGCCTCTTTCTTTTTTCTTCATGGCTTTGCAGTCAATCAATGGATATTTCTTACAACGATTCTCTCGAATAGCACCAGTTGCCTTCAGGCGTTTTTCTTGTAGTAATGACAGAGTTTCAATGCTAGTGAAGAAATTATCAAAGAATAATTGATATGATTGATTATTTGATGGTAAGACTTCTTTCAATTTTTTTACTACTCTCAGCTCTAGTGGTTCTTTGCCATCACTACCACCTTTGCTATAGTACGGATCAAAATTATAAATGTACCCATTGGCGCTGCAGAGGCACCAAAATTTGTATCTAAATGTGATTGGCTTTCCTCTCATAAACATTTTAGCAGAATGCATCCCATAATATTTCATCATCATCTCATCTAAAGAAAGATAAGATGAAAGACTCCAAATTGCATATAATTATTTTTCAGTTTATTTAGTTATGGTCTAAGTCTAAGTGAAAATCTTCTAGCACTTCATCATCAATATTTTCATCTTCACTCAGTTCTTGAAGATAACTAGATATTCCACTTTGTGTTAGACCTTTTCTTGACCGAAACATACTTCTGTGAAAATTAAAAAACTATATATATAAAAATTATAAATATATAAAAAATTATAAATTTACCTATTATAGTAGACAGTTTTTAATTTATAGCACATTCACATACTCTTGCATCACAATATATTGCTAAAATGAGAATAGGTTCATAAGCTACTATAAGTCGCAAGCGTTCCATTTATGGGACACTGAAGAAAATAGCTAATTATACTTACCTCCTTGAAGAAACAAAGTAACCAGGATACAAGTCCAATATTTTAGACCCTTGTAGAGATATTTAGTCACATGGAATAAAATTTTGATTACATTTTTGGAAAATATATTGGTTTGAAAATTGTGTCTGAAATGGTTGAAAAACTGGTCAATATTAAAGTCAATAATCCCACAAATATGACAACAAAGAGGAAACTTGTGATTTTGATTGGAAGAATAGGTATATGTCAACAATACTATACTAACAAATAACGTCTACCAATAATTATTAGTGAAATATATTAATTTTTTTAACCGTCCCAATAATAAGACGCTGGAGGGTAATGGGTTAACTTTTTGAAAACATTACGCTCAACATGCAAACATACATGCATCGTCATAAATATGTCTTCTCGAGGCTCGTAAAATAAAAAAAAAATAAAAATACAGAAAACAGTATTTTCTACTTATCACGTGAGATATCAGTATTGTTTGTTTCACAAATTATTTCTTAATAAATTTCATTAAGGTATAGTTAAGTACCACTTGAATAAATTAAATAAACGATTTTTAGCTCGTCAAAAAAATGAATTTTAAGAACTTGATGCCTAATTCGTAGTCCTATTTCCTTCACGAATTCCGTTCAGTCTAAGGAAAGTTGAATAAAACTGTACCTTTTTATCCCAATTTCACAAATAAATAATCATGCTACTAAGGCGTTGTTTTGTGTTAAAAATCGTGAGATAAGTTTATGTAGGTAAGTTCATGTTATGAGAGTCTAATGTCTTCGTTTTAATTATGCAGAGGTGTGATGCACATCAAATTTTAATGTTCCACAATAAAACATGTCAGTCATTTTACTGCTTCGCAACCATTGATTTTTGCAGATAGCATCCCAGTTCATGAGATACAGCTAATTATTCACATGGAATAAAATAAAACTAGGATCTGGAAAAAAAGTAGAAGAGTACTTTAACAGTTATTGTCCAAAATATCTCTCTGAATAGAAAGTTTTTATGTATAGTTCTCTGATGCCTATCTAAACTTGCATGTTCTTCCCCTCAGAGTTACAGCTCCATCCTAATTTGATCGGCAACTTTTGTACGAATGCAGTCGTTGTCGAGTCCCGAGTATTGGAAACGAATTTCCTGAACCAAATAGAACGACAGTAAATTGAAGAAGTAATGGCATGTAAGCTCGGTGGATCCCATAAAATTTACGAATGTAAAAGTGGCTAGAAACGGGGTCTAAATTTGGCGCGAACATGAGAGAGTTGCTTCTAAACTGTCGGGCTCTCGGTCAGGCAGAAATAAAGCTCTGCAGGGGCAGGCCCCAGCTAATTGCAGCGAGCGAGGCCAGATCAAACTCACCTAAAATAAACAGATTTGTCGCGATGTTCTCCAGGCATATTGATTTGCCTGAGAGTGAGCAATATGAAAATGGAATTCATTAATTATCGTTCTATTACCATTGCGTAATGCGAATGAATCTTAACAGTTAATATTAAAGCTCGGGATCGTATTACTATCTGTATTTTAAGAAAAATGTGTGAACCATAAACGAATATTTAAAAGGAGCTTGTGGAATCACGACAGTAAATTGTTGATGATGTTTTTTTAAGATCATAATGCAATGAACCATTACTAATCAGTTTGGTTTCCACAAATGAAACAAAATAAATGTTCATCAGTTCAAAAACGTCTTGAGATTCCATTCAAATCTTGTTATTCCTAAGGACTGGTATTTCTTAAAAGATTTTTACCCAGTAAGGTATAAAGTTCTCTGTCCAAGAAAAATGACCAGCAATAACACTATTGGAATTTTCAAAAAACTTTTCGGCTAAGGCAATATCTCAGGTGCCAAGAAAGATAGGACATAACAGTCGATATTTATACACGTTATCACTGAAACTGAGTTTTAAAAAAATTCGACTTCTGTTTCAGGACGATTTGCACAAGCTATGTTTGACAGTGTTTCGACTTTCTTCGAATGAATAAGTATTCCATGTACGAACATTTTTTGAGCAGCCTCTTATATTATATTATTCCAATATTATAAACATTGAAGTTCGATGGAGGGATATGAGTAAGACGCATATACCGAGAATGCATTGGTCATCAACATATGTAACTCAATGTAGAAGATTGTGCTTATAACTCACGACTCCTTAATCCGCATTAACTTGCTTTCACTCGATGAATAAGTTTTCTGTGATGAAACTTGTCGTAGTTTTATGGTTTTAGAATGAATTTATTAGTCAGCCTTGATTTTAATTATAAAATAATAATACCATAGCGCCCGCGCTATTCTTGTTTACTTTAGTTACTCCGGTACGCCAATGTTGTCTCTATCACGTTAGAAGAAAATGTAGCGTATACGTTTTTGTCTTATTCTTCAGTTACTCATACTGATAGAATAGAGTATATGTGTTCAGTATTTGTAAGCTGTGTATTCATGTGATTTTGTAACGGATAATATAGGAAAGAAAAATTACCAAATGTCGAAAGCAAAAATGATCGGCCATTCTCCAATACCGAAAACACATGAAACCCCACACCACAGTACAGGAAAGACTAGTAGGAGCACTTGCAAATTAGCGGAATTTCAACGTCATGGTATTATGTGAAGTTTCAGTGACGTACACGCAAGTCAACCAATAATGGCGCTCAAGTGGTCCTATTGGCTCACAAGTCAGGCCAACGGTCACTTTGTCAAATTTATGCTGATTTCAATGCAATAAAAAACAATGGGAAATATATTGAAACAATTGTCTACTACTGGTCGGTGCATTTGCTGCTACCTAGGTACATATAATTTAGATAAGAATTACGAGATGTAATAAAGTACAACGATAGAATTAAACAAACAGTGCACACGACTGACACGAGCATAAAAAAATTATTAGAAATATCTTATTTTCTTTTTAATTTGATTGTAGCTCCTCTTCTACCATTGAAATTCTATTTTCATACCCACAATGATACTATTGAATAAGATACTCTGGGATGCTTTGAGTGCACTCAGTTTATACATAATAGATGGTGCAAAAATAACTTCATTAGTCGTGATATTCGCTATGAGAATACGATAAATTAAAACCAAAAAATTATAATTTTCACATTACAGAGAAGTGTATAATTTTCTAGATCGAGTAACACAGAAAGGAGTTTCAGTCCAATAAGTTGTATTCTGTAATTTTTCAATTATTTTTCCTTCAAACTACGTAACAGAAAAGTCATATGTATTTGTTCCATAAATGTTATTATTAAGTGAGGTTCATGAATACTATATTAGACAGGCTTGTTAATTTTGACATTGAACCTCCCAGGCCCGTTTTGTTGTTTTAGAATTAAAATGATCTGAACTTTCTTCTTTGACACGAATCTCGTGACCGAGTGGTCTAAGGCTTGTGTAAATGATGGATTACGTTAGAAGTACAGGTTCGAAACCGGTCGTCAGTTTTACTTCTGTGTCATTCGGCATCTGGCTTCCCGCGTCTCAAAAATTGACCAAT
>VCRD01006258.1:2581-25637 GCA_006783055.1 Trinorchestia longiramus
ATTACAGTTGTACATATCTCCTACTGAAGTACAGTGGAAAATACTGAAGAGGGAATACTATATCTAGAATAGAATAGAATAGAATCGAATGAGGCTATAGGAACAAACCTTCTGGCCTATTCTTGGGTCGGATAATTACTTCGATAATTATTCGTTAGTTTACCCAAGTCCCATGCCGTATTTCTAGCCGCGTCAACCATGTCGGCAGCGGGATTCGAACCCGGGTCTTTCCGCTCGAAAGCAGATTCGCTCACCAGTCGACCAAGCTGGTGATGTGAGCAGGGTGAGAAAACTATTCTCGTGAGCAGGGTGAGAAAACTATTTCTAGTTGTATCCCCCACAGAAGAGGAGTGGGATAAATACTGCAGTTGTATATCCGACATTATTTGGATCGAATTAAATCTTTGCATATTGGTTGATAATGCGTTGCGGAGAACCCTGACTGCTGGTATCAAACTTAACAAGTTCTCTTTTCCTTTCACGTCAACTTAATCCGAATTTCGTTGCACTGCAGGTGAAATGTACTATCTTTTTTTCTCATTATTTGAGTAACTCAAGTAATCAATGACTTAAAATATCACACTCTACGTTAAAAGTATAACTGATGTGGAATTTTTTATCATAATATTGATAAATCTGTTGTGTGATAGGTAGCAAGGATGTAGAAACATTTTTACTTTTTACCCTCATCATAATACATATGTTATCAACAAATCATTTGATAATGTCGGCTGTGTGCAAATTGAGCAGTCAATTTGCAGCCACCGTGGTCGAGTGGTCTGCGGCCCGTGTTCTGTATCGGGTCTCTGCTTCATGTAGAAAGACCGCGGGTTCGAACCCGGCCATGGACACGAGCTGTTTCTCGTACGCCGCGCCGTGCACTCAACCCGCTAAGCACTTAACCCGCTCAGCCCATAAAGACGCCCATCAACCTCCCGGGATCGTCGCATGGAGTTCACCATCACCCTTACTCTTAGAATGTTAACCTTAAGAATTTGAAAAACCAATGTACTAATGTCTATGTACTGTGTACTCGATTGGAAATAAAGATTGTTTGTTTTGTTTGTTTGTTTGTGTACAGCTTAGATTGAAGTTTTTGGCAGCTGGTTCTGCAAAGGCTCTCTGATAACAAATACGCAAATCGTATCTACATAGGTACTGTCAAATTTTGATTAGGTTAATCGGGGAACGTCACAAAGAGTTCTAATACCTAGGTTTGTTCCTTTCGATACTGATTAATAAAGTACAAACTTTTGTTAATTATGACCTCCAATACTACAAGAAGAAAAACACTTACTTAGACCCCAAAACAAGCATACCCACTGACCTCCAGAGACGAATACACCTGGGGCCTGCGGTAGCCATGCAACGGAGGCGAGCACGACAGACGAAGGTACAGAGAACTCAGTGACGACCATGAAGGCCACAGTGTCGACGAGCCACAGTTGGCCGCCTGAGTAGCACAGCAGCAGGAAGTCTGGCGAGCACAGCGCCCACTCCAAGCCCAAGATGGAGCCAGCGGACGACTCGAAACAGTCACTGGCCAAATCGTTACCGGGAAACCAGTTGCTCTTGTTACCACTTTCACCTAAATTGTAATTGTAAATGACGTCAGATTTAAGGTTTGGAGTAAATGTGAATAATAAATAACGAGAATGGCTTAAATTATGATATCCAAACAAGACGCTGAGAGTTAGTCACGTACACGTGCAATAATATACCTATACAACGACGTAATCGTTTGAGCAGTCAATTGACTACATTTTGTAAAAACACTTCATATTTATATCCCTTATTCAAGTAGCTTTCACGTCAATGTCAGCAAAGAGAACGTTTGATACTAAGAGCTGAGAGTGGCAGGCCGTACCGTCTCCATACAGGGAGATCCTGGCGTCAGTATGGGCAACAGCCAGCCTGCCGGAGATGCTGGGATGCCAGCGGAAGAGCGCCACACCTCCCCTATAGGCGTGGGTCTCACCGTAGGGCACAGGCTGAGCAGAATCCTGGTGTTGCCACAGCTGCACAGGGCCACGTGCTGTGCTGAACGTCACGACCTCCCTGCGCAATTTTGAGGTGATCCTAAGGTTTCCCAAGTTCAAGACAATGAACTGAGATTTTCTAATTTCAAGATCCTCCTTGGATTTTCCAATTTCAAGAAAATGAACTTGAAATGATCCTCAGATTCTACACATACAAGAGCATGAGCAAGAAATGTCTAAAACTCAGGAACGAACGGTGTATTTCAATCTTGCTCTGATGGGTAAAATAAAACTTATTTAATTGTATTCACACATTAGGATTATGACAACCGTCATACCTTGATGTGACTATATTTTTTGCATGATTGAACATAATATTTCATATTAATGAGGGATATCTACTTTTATTTGTTAATTTAAAATTCAACGTCAGTTAACGTTACACATTAATTAATACATATTTTAGTTAAATTTTTTCCTAAACCCCAAACTTTATAACACTGAATAACAGTGATATACATATAATATATATTTTTTTTAATTATGAAAGAGTGAGTATATCAGGCTAGTGGATATGTTTCATCGTAAAGCCTACAAACCTTTGTATTGGTGTGACTGTTGCAATCTTGAACACTTAGTTCAAAGCAAGCACATCTGTGAATTTAATTCGATGAAAAACGGGCTTCATATACGACCCTAAGGGAATATAATGAAGATACTTCTAATAAATTATCGGAGCTTTCGTGTAACATTTTGATGCAACATACTTTTGGAAGAGGACTTTAGTATACAAAATATTAAAAAATTACTACAACGGCAGTAAAATTTATAGTTCGAAAACAAACTGCCAATAACATTTGACAATTGGCCTTTTGAACAGTGGCAACAAGGTTTGGTATTGAGCGTGGAAACAAAGTGCTATTGCCATTTAGTGTTGGTTTTTGAAACAGCACAAAAATATTTGGAAATGGTCTTTAAAACAGAGCAAACAAACAAACAAACAATCTTTATTTCCAATCAAGTACACAGTACATAGACATTTAGTACATTGGTTTTTCAAATTCTTAAGGTTAACATTCTTAGAGTAAGGGTGATGGTGAGCTCCATGCGACGATCCTGGGATGTGTCCATGGGCGGGGAGTTGAGGGCTTACCGATAAGTGCGAGCTCACGGCGTGAAACGAGAAACAGCTCGTATTCATTGCCGGGTTTCGAACCCGCAGTCTTTCTGCACAAGCAGAGACCCGATACAGAACACGGGCCGCAGACCACTCGACTACGGTGGCTGCTTGATCCAATACCACTTGATCTTGATCTTTAAAACAAAATACTGATAACCTTTGGTAATTGGTCTTCAAAACAAAGTACCACTAACATTTACAAATGCTCTTTAAGGAGCACCAATAGCGCTTGGCTTTCGATTGTTCAGTTTGATAACATTTGGTTTTCAGAGCACCAACAAAATTTGAGGCCCACTGACAAGCAAGGACGAGGAAGCTCTGACCTGGTAGCGCTGAGAGGACGCCAGGCGACGAGGATGGGGCAGCGGCAGAGGCTGATGGCGTGTAAGACGACCTGCTGCTTCACGCTCCACACGCACACCGTCTGGTCCTCTGACGAGCTGTGACAGTGGAGCAGAGTAAAATAAGCAGGGGCAGAATTAAACTATCCATAAAGGCAGTACTGGTACCCAGAGATATAATAAACTATCCACAGAGGCAGTACTGGTACCCAGAGATATAATAAACTATCCGTAGAGGATAGTTACCAAGGATAGAGGATAGATACCTAGGAGGATAGTTACCCTGGTACCCAGCGATATAATCAACTATCCTTAGAGGCAGTACTGGTACACATCTTTTTGGAGAATGGCGGACATGTATCCAACAAAACATTCCTCTTTTTTGCCAAATTTATGAGGGATATCTTTGGGTTTCTTCTGAGGTTTTCCCGCGTGGATGTTACCAGTTTTGAGGCTTTGACAGTCCGAGGACAACTTTGTTCAAGTTTATTCTTTACTCGCTCATTCTCTTACAACCGCTTCAACGTCCTCCAAACGAGCGCTCTGTTAACTTTTAAGGTTTCTGATGGAGATTTTCCCGTCTTATGCAACGCTAAAATGGCTATTTTTTTATCTAGAATTCTTAGCTATTATAATTACTTAACATTATACCAGGAAAACATACAACTCTGGTAATGCTCAAAAATCGTAAATAAAATAGAATGATAGTGTAAATAATTAATTTTACATTTGAATGGAAACATAATGATCAAACACCCTGTAACAAAGCATGCACTGAAGAAATTCCGGAGTGTCCAACGATATAATGAAGTCTCTAGCGAGCCTATACTGTGGTGTCCAATGATATAACAAGCTACCCGCTGAGAATATACCGGGGTGTCAAACAATATAAGAAAAATATCCCAGATATAAGTACAGAGAGAAAATAGCGCATGCACTGAGAACTTTTATTTATCTAAAACGAATGAACAGTTGGCTACCAACGTTCATTAATCACATTCAAATACTAATTAGGAATGTCTAAATTCCATTATAAACACAGTTCATTTAGCCATCTAGGCACGCTCAATAACAGGCAAATAACTTGAAAATCTAAAAAAATTCAGAATACAAATCCTGGAGCAGATTAAGAGCAGGGAAACAAGTTCACCCAAGATAAACCCCTTAACCGGCAGAGACGCGTAGCACGTTTTCACCCAATGTCTTTTTCAGACTCGCGCGCACACACACGTCCCCACCGAAAAGGGTATTTTCTTATGATTTCAACCATAAAAAATAAAAAAGTATAAAAGCAGGTTATATATGAATTGAGGATATTACTTTCTATACTAACAACAAACAAAAGAAATGGTAGTAAATGAAACTATTTCCAGAAATAAAGGTTGGTGCAGGAGTTAAGCTGCGATGCTTACCTCGCCATGAGGTCCTCCAGCCGCGGGTGCCACGCTAGCGAGGTGATGGTCTTGCGATGTTCTGCGAGTACTGAACACAGCTGCCACCCACCAGCGGCCTCCTGCCGTAAGCATGACAGAAAACATCAGTTCACAGCGAGTGGTAGGGCAAAATGCGACACTGTGATTCTGCCCGTTCGGCTAAAGTAAAAATGGATTTTGTATCCTGATCTTCAAATCACTACTGCTTTTTGAACTATTGTATCATTTTCATACGAATACGTTTTGCGAATGTTGGCTAAGATGTGACAGAGAATTTAGTGTTGCTCAAGGTAGGGTAAGCATGAAATACAAAGCTTGATAATGTCATACTACAATATATAAGAAATAATTCATAATAGAAGATAAACTATTCATACAAACCGTAAAACATTTTGCTATTAATAACACACTTAAAACAAATAAAGTTCAAACGAAAATGAACAAAATAGCGCGGAAGACACGGCGTTGCCTCCTAAAATATGGCCAACAAATACCGATATAGGAAAAGTTAAACATCGTCACACTGTAGGAGGAAAAATACGTGGCGTGTACCTGACTACACACCACATATTTTTCCTTATGAATCGCAGGTTTTGTAATGGAAACCGAGAATGTTATTAGATTTTTCTTTAGAACGAAAACAAAGAAAAATATCTGAGTGCAGGCATGAAACCGAAATAAAAAATTCTCGAGAGCTAATGGAACAATCAAACATGCCGCGGACCTCGTAGACGTAGATGACGAGGGTTGCCGCGTAGGCGAAGCGTCTGTTCTTGGTAGCACAGATGTTCTTGTTCCAGGGCTGAGCTCCCGCAGCCAGCAAGTCCCTCTGCCGCAGCATCCTTCCTCTGCCCATGTCATCTCAAGTCAGCACAATACTTGCAAAAATACAGGTGAAGGTACATGAATATAAAAGATACAGATGAATAATGTGGCGTTGATAGTAGTTACAGATCAACATCAAGTTGGAATGCTAAAATGCAGACAAGAATTTCTGAGCCTTAGGCCACTTACAAATGTAGAGGCTTCTGAGGCAGCACACGAGGTTTGATGGGTGTGTTTGAAGACACAGAATCTGAAGATTTTCTGCAGCCCCCACCTGACAGTTTCTTCCAAGTGAGCCCTATAAGAACGAACGTGAAGGTAGAAAATAGAAAAATGCAGCATATGTGTAAGGTTTTTGCTCAGGCAGAGAAGGATATATTGGTTTTACGGGACAAACAACTTAGTTTTATGAATTTACACAAGAAAATAGTTCACTGCTTCAGAACTGGACGAAAAACATGCAAACGGGACAACGCGACAACCACATGTTGGGATTTTTTTTTGAATAATGGATCGATAAAATTTACGATTTTGAAAATGTACTGAAAGTAACATTTTTTGTGAGAATGGAACCCAGTTTTGTAAAAATACATTAAGTTTCTGGTGAATTTAAGAAAATAAGGTAAATGTTCTGAACACGAGACCTATAGCACCACGAGCTCAAGCTACATCTGACCTGCTACAGATATGCGTGAGGAAGACGCACTCTTCTTGTCCCGCGCAACGGTCGCGTGTGTCACCCTGCAATAATGAGGCAATGAGCGTGCACGCATTAAAAAATAATAGAAAATGTATAAATAGAGGGACCCAAAACTGTAATTTATCGACGGATTATTAAATTTCAGGGAAGTATTTTCCTTGTACGCCAAAGACTCTTCCAAGTAACAAAAGTGTGATGCAAAGTGTTCAGAGTTTGCTACACACTGAGTTTTGGTTTTCACTTGAGAATTTAGATAACTTGATTTCAGTTAATTGACGAATATACTGAAATAAACACTTCGCTCATTCGAAAACACTGTTTAATCAAGAACTGTATTTTTTTAGAATACAACATCATATAAAATGAATCAGTTCATCTTAGAGACGAATTAAGCAAGGAAATATGAATTTGAGCTAAGAAATATTTTCATTTAGATATATGAGCCAAATTTATTAGAAACACACGTATCGATAAACTTTTGTTTTCAAAAATTTTGAACAGTAATGCACTTCTCTACACAGAACGAAGCTTATTATTTTTTCAGTCGTCGCTGATACGGAAATATGTATCGTCTGTATGTATTACTTCCAATACTTTAAGAATTCATCCACGACTTCACACAGATATCTTGTGCACAAATGCCACAACAAGGTCAAGCAATCACAAAAAAAAATCTCTAGTATTTTAAGTCTCACAAAGGTGTCGCGCCGCAACAACCAGGTACTCACAAGGGCGTTTGCTCGGAGACGCCGTCAGGAGGAGCCAGAGGAGGCCCTACAAAGACGTCCTCAGTGTTGACGCTCTCCTTGCTGAGGTGTAGACAGCCTGAGCAGTCGGAGTCACTGGTGGACCAGGAGCTCTCGCTTAGCAGCACGTCCTCCACGCGTTCAACGAAGCCGTGAATGTCATCATAGTCAGGCCGCTTGAGGTAGGACATTGTCTGCGCCTAGCCTAGTACGCTAAATCAAACGGTTCATCTTGTGCAGTAATGCGGCGGTCATTGATTGATTATTGACAGTGGTGAAAATGTCAGATTAAGCCGATCGATATAGCAGAGAAAGATAGCCAGCTGTCCGTCTTCTAATCTCTTGAATTATTGTTATCAGAAACAAATGGGGAGTAGAGTTCACGTGTGGCAGATTCCAAGTTTAGTTAGGTACATACTGCGATCCAAAACTCAACTGTAATATCTGAAAGGCAACGAACTTGTGTAGCCCTGAAGTTTGTATGTTGATCAATACAAATGTTATTCAAATGACTAATTACACTCATATATTCAATAACACGTAATTAACCCCTAAATCTCTTTCATAAGTCAGCCAACTGCTTCCGGTAAAGCCATCAATAACTCTGCTATCAGCTAAGAAACAAACGCACAGGCGAAACTTTGCATAATATGTACTACATTATTTATGTATTCTCAAACTCTAGGGAATTTAAAACTAAAATTTCATTTACTCGCGAACATTTGCTCAATTACACCTACTGAAAGTCTTGGGAATTTAAAACTAACATTTCATTTACTATTAAGGGATTTGCTCAATGACGCCAAGCTATTATGTATAGTCTAAGAAATTCAAAATTAATGTTTTTTTATAAAGTGAAGATTTATTGAAGCACATTGGAGGAAATCAATGGGAATTTTTTCAACAAAAATTGCATTACTGATGCTGAATTATACAACAGATACAAATGTTAACAATATATAGGAAAAAAATCAGTTATTCCGTAGCCGTGTGCTCTGCTACACGTATGACCTGAGGTGTCCGTTATATTCTATACAGTTCAGTCGTAAATTACATCGAACTTCACACAACAAAAATTTTCATTTACCCGAGACTTGTTTCAGAAACTGATATCAGCAGCACTACATGGTGGGGTTACCGATTAATAAAAATTTATTTCTACAAGTAATTATTATCCTGAACATCCCGCGATAGAAGCACCTCGGCCCATACACCTCGAGACAGTGAGAGCGACACTGCTTCCTGCAGCACTCCACAATCGTTGTTTTATGGGGTGCAGGATTGTGTGTTGTGTGCAGAAGTGTAGTGTACAGTAGTGCAGTGGACAGTGGTGTAGTGTACAGTAGTACAGTGGACAGTGGTGTAGTGTAAAGTAGTACAGTGGACAGTGGTGTAATGTACAGTAGTACAGTGGACAGTGGTGTAGTGTACAGTAGTACAGTGGCGTAGTGTTCAGTAGTGCAGTGGACAGTGGTGTAGTGTTCAGTAGTGCAATGGACAGTGGTGTAGTGTACAGTAGTGCAGTGGACAGTGGTGTAGTGTACAGTAGTACAGTGGACAGTGGCATTGTGAATAGAAGAGTACAGACGTAGTTTATTGTTATATTAGTAATTGATTTTTATGGCACGAGCTCATTGAAGATCATACCCAAAAAATCATTATCTCTTAATCTATAGGTCGCGAAAAAATGCGTTACTAAGATATTTGGCCAGGATTATTTATATTTTTCTTCCGTACTTCAATAAAAATCCACAAACTATTACTGTCAAGATGAAATTCTTTCCGATAATATTTAGTCACTTTAACAGCAACGCGGATATTAGGTTTCCTATTAAAAACATCAAGAAAGAGTACAGTTAAAACACAGCGTACAGCTCGTATAGGTGCCTGCACTGCAGCGCCAGACGTAACTTTGCAGCAGCAGGAGGGCTGTGTTGTGGCTCACTGTTGTCAAGGAAACCACCACTGCTCTAGTTTCCAAATGGAAAACTAATAGTTCACATCTAGGGATTTACATAGATTGAAATGTATAAAATATGAAGCAATAGCAACGAAGCCGTTTTTTGTTTGAATGCTTGATAACCGATAGAAATTGTTGAAGAACCATTGATCTACCTATTTTAATTATGTAACCTGTGAGCCAATTACCAAATATTGCCAAGCACACTGTTCATCAAAAAACTGTCAAATGTTATTACAGAGCAACGAAATACAAAGCTGTGAGGCGCATCTGGGATAATCGTACGTCGGCGTTTACGCACAAGTGGTCAGTTACATTCAATTTTGACACGTGAATGCGACTGCAAAGCCAGATCGACTACACTGCAGTTATCACCTTTCGCTGGACGTCCACAAACATCGCTTGAGCATATCGCATTCTATCTTAACTGTATTGGCTTTCCATACTCAAGCGAGCACATTGTTAAAGGGCACCCACTTATGAGACAACCACTGTCCAACGGCTTTGGTTTGATCTGATGGGCGGTTGCTTTCATGTGAACTGCCATCATCTGCGCATACATGAGCTGGAGAATCGTAGTAACAACAACAATGAAGGATAATACAAGTCGCTTAGCACATATTCGGTAATATTTGAACGTATTCATGAAAAAACCCTCACCCTGCTGACGTATCGATATCTTTATTTAGGGGATATTCCACATAACTGCATTTTTGCAAGATGCATGCGCTAATAGTCTTTTCGCTGGCAGCAGGTCCCTCAGGTGAAAGACAAGATTGATCACAACTACTTGCGTCTGTTATTTCGAGTTGCGGAGTTTTTTACGAATATAGCGGATAGCGTGCGGTATCTGCAAGTAAAATAAACGCAATTTTTTTCAGATACAGTGGTTTTATACACACGCTTACCTCAAGAGGACTGTGTTATACAGGGTGGGCCAAAAAAATGTAGAATAGAATAAGGCAATAGGAACGAGCCGTTTGGCCCATTCTTGGTTCAATACCTTTAAATTGGACAGTGGCAATTAATTGATATAATAAGTATATAATTTGAATTCAAGTAGTATAATTTGAATTCAATTGGACAGTGGCAAATTCAATACAAATTATAACTTATTTTCTGCTCCGCGCAAAAAATAAATACTACCACCATCGGAAAGTTGAGGAAATAAAAATTTACTTACGTATGCTACAAATTTTTAAACTGAGCTCCTCTGGCTTCAATGGAGCGTGATAGCCGACGATCGAAATCAGCGATTACGCTCCGTAGAGTTTCACTTGGTATAACTACGATGACCTTCCGCGCTTTCTTCATGTCAGTGATACTATCTGGATTTATGCTGGAAACTCACTCCTTCACAAAGCCCTATCGATAAAAGTTTGAAGGAATCAGGTTTGGAGATCACGGTAGCCACAGGACATCCCCATTCCTTGAGGTTTTTCTATTTGAGGTCGTCCAGATCGTCCACTGTTACAGTCATGAAGAGTTCCTTCGGCTGTCTACTTGTTGAGAATCTTACAAACAGTTATCAGAGTCGGTGCAAAGCCATAAAACCTTTGAAACCTCATTGTTTCAGCTTTCTTATGCGTATCATTTCTTCCACGAGAAACTTGCGTTGGTAAAGAGTTAGCTGGTCCATTTTGAGGTGAGAGTGAGAATGTTGAAAAATGGAGCATTAAAAACTGCATGATGGTAGTATTTATGTTCAAATGGCCAGTATGAAAGGATACGTACTCTGAACTGAAATGTTCTCAGCTTTCCGATGATAGTTGTATTTATTTCCTCCGCTGAACAAAAAATGAATTATTGAAAATTAGAAAAAAAAATTTTTAGCCCACCCTATACAAGACAAGTAGGAGCAACTCTTGAGCATCAAGTAGCGGACGCTGGGCCCTTGAAGACTTCCGCTGTAAAGTGGCTCATCTGAACTCCCAAATTATTATAAGGAAAAACACATATGTCTGCACATAATTTACAATATACCTCAAATTTCATCTTTCACACCCAACTTACCTGTGACGAAGGAAGTGATGCCACATTTTCTTCAATAACCGTTCGCTAGTATCACTGGATGAGATGAATCTTGAATAATGGTCTCATGATACGCCACTGCCCACGGCTTACATGAATCCGTAATGCAGGGACCAATAAATAGTTCAAAATTAAGAAGGCTGCCACTAAATAACTCCAGAATTACAAGATACAGCCAATAAATAATTCCTGATTACAGGAAGCAGTTGACAAATAATTCAACCTAAAAAAAGATGCTGCCAACAAACAATTCCAGATTAAAAGATACATCCAATAGATAATACCTGATTACTAGATCCTGCCAATAACTAGCCCAGTTGCAGTTGATGCAGCTTAGAAATCCCAGCTAACAGCTCATTTTTTGGAGCAACCAATAAATAGTTCAGTAATAGTATACAGGGATGTACTCAAGATTTCAACCTAGCCTGAAATTGACTCACAGTTGAATATTTCTTCATTTTACCTAAGCTGTCGGGAAGAAATTAATAATGATTGATAGCATAAGCATAAATCCAAGTAGAGTATCAGATTCAGTAAATATTTCTCCAGTGTCTGCAGTTTTAAATGAGAAGCAATATTCATCCTTAAATTTTGTCCTTAGCGCAAACATCTTCGCGACACTTTTACATGTATACCTCACGGATGCAAGTCAGTAAATCTATCCGTGTAATTTAGATTTGAGTACTTCAAAACGGAAGGGAAAAATTTTATGTCGAACATACATGCTTAACAAAAAAGTTTATTCTCTTTACCCGTTCATTAAAGTTGGATGTACGAGTTGAAATCATTCATCGTTAAAGGAAGATAGAAGCTTCAACACAGCGACATCACACATGTACGAAGTAACCAAGTTCCTCCAGTGAGCACAACGACTTACCTTGGAAATCTCTGTACAGGAACCATCGGGTCTGCTAGCTTCTCTTTCGCAGTAAGTTCATGTCATTTATCTTATTCTTATCCAAACGCTCCAGTGAATCGCCCTATGAAGTCTGTTAAGACTAGCTGATGCCAAAAGCTCATCTGAATTAGCACCTTGTGTTTTATTTAAGGTTTGTGCTGGTGTAGTATTAAACTGTATCTGAAATTTATACTCCCAGACGTCTCTGGACTTTGAACTGACCTCGAATATCTTTTAAGCTGGCTCGTAGATTAAGGAACGAGAAAATTCAAGTTGTTCACACTGGCACTGCCCGGGATAGGATGAGGTTGGTGATGTCGCCTTGCTCGTTTGGGATGCTTTATGGTGATCTTTGAGGTTGGTGATACACCCAACAGCAGAAAAGGTCAATAAAGACGGATGAGTTTTATGAACTTGCATGCAAGTATTCTACGGATTATTTATTTTCCTATATTCGACGCTCTTGCCCATGCGTTGACGTTCTGAGTACTTGTGTACAGCCGTCTTACCCGTAGAGAACTGGAACGTAAAGTTGTGATGTACGTTGAGAACTTGAGGGCACGTACCGGACTTGGTGGCGCATAAAGAATTCGGCTACGTGGCCTCTCTGATTGCGTGAATCCTGCCCGTAGGCAGGAAGGTTAGCGTCTTCTCTCTACGCTTTAACGTAGAACTACACATAGAAGTCTCAACTTGAGGAAATCTTAATAATGAGTGACCATTCTTGAGCTAAGCATCCACCGTAAGTAGCCCCTTGGGAAAACATTGCCGAGGCAGCTCGTCTGCTGGTTGGAAGCGTAATTGAGTTACAACATGGAACCACAAGTACGCTGTATTTCATTATTGTAGTGCGAGCTAGCGATACACTTCAGCGTTTCGATTTTATAAATTTGTTAACGCCGGCCGCTTATTGGGTGACGGTTTGTTGGTGCCTGGTTCTATCACCATCATACGGTTTTTCCGACGTATTGCACGGTTGCGACGCCATACACTTCGCTCTTTTCACTTTCGAGTAGAATTTGATCAAGAATTCAACTTCTCCAACTTTTGTCCTTAGGAATGAGAGTAAAAATAAATTTACACAGGATGAAATGATACAAAGTTTCAAAACAAGAATTAATAATTCAAAATTCACAACAAAGGCACAGATCGCACACGTCATTTAGAAAGCTAACTTTAAAAGTAGGTCCACTCCTATACAGCACACAGACGTCCAAAGAGCGAGACAACGCAAGCACACTATTTGGGCAGAAGTAGGAATAGATGAGAGGCTATCCCATTCTTTTTGCTATGACTGGTAACAGTTGGAGTAAAAATTATCGTAAATTAATGGGACAGAATGAGGATCCAAAGAGCAAAAAACAATAACAGTTATCATAACCCAAGAGTATGACATAAAATAACGCAACTGTAACGCCCATACAAAATCCCACAAAGAAATATCAAGAAGTGAGGAAAAAATTAGGCTTCTATCGCTTCTTGATTAATTTAACAACTATTTTTTGCACTGTTGTCGGCAATTTTTCACAGGGAATGATTTACAGTTGAATAAACTTAGGCGAGACGAAACAAGAAATATTTGAACAAAACAAACAAAAGCTCACCGAAATTCTCAGGAGTTCTACACTTGATCATAGGTAGAAAACCATCTTAAACAAGGTAATTTCATGAATGAAAAACCCTCTTTATGAACTAAATACCTGAAATAGTAACATCCAAATTTAAATCATTTTGAATACTTAGAGCAGCAAGCAGTCTTCTGTATCGTTACAGTGGCAGTGAGTCAGGGTAAGTTAAGCAAAGGAAATAAATAAAATAGATGCAGGTAAACGTGCCATATCGTAACCTGCAAGATAGCTGTCGTACAACTCACTTTCAAGTCACTTATACAAAGAATGAGAACCTTAAAATTATAAAATCTCACGAGTGTATAATAATAATAATCTTAATAACGAAATTGGCATTTTGAGTTGAAAACATCATTAAGAAGATATTGTTGCAACAACTCGGTTAACAGAAGTAGTTGAGATGAAGCGTACATTTTGAAGAGTTTCTCATACCGGCGAATCAGGACCATTGTTAGAGACGACTTCATCTGTCTCACCAGGACCTGAAAAAGTGGTATTCTTCCGACGACTCCTCCGAGTCTCGGACACCATGGAGTCTAACGCTGAGGGCTTTCTCACGTCATTACTACAGCGTCTCTTGTCAGCTTCAACGTCATTTTCACAGTGCCAGTTTGCTTTAATGGGTTCAGAAGCATCCATTTTACATTGGGATCCAGCAGCCTCAGCAGCGTCCTTGCAACAAATGCTGCTTTCACTTTGGTCAGAAAGATCCGTGGCAATATTTGGTCCATTAGTATCACCAGGAGTTGCAAGAGCAGTGCTGCCTGAGTTCATCCCCTGGACAGTGTTACTCGCCCCAGTGGTGGGCGCAGGGGCTCCTTTCGACCCTTTGATGAGCTCCACGATGGAGGTAATGCGAGTGGGCGTCGCGAACTGCAGCACCATTAGAGCCTCCTCCAGGATGAGAAGGCCGTTACGAGCTGAGGATGCTGCCAGCTGGTGGTGCTCTTGGACGTGAGCCTGCAATGCATGCTGCGTCAGTGGGCCATCGGTGGACATGAGACCTCAGTATTTACGTTACGATCTTTCATGTACTGTGTGCTTTTATCGCGAAAGATATTCAGGATAACAATCACTTGTAGGAATAGATTTATATTAATCAGTAACTAAGAAATGTAGTGCTCATCTTATTAATATGACAGCTTCAACACGGGAAGAGTATACTACGTAAGTCAGAAGTTCCTCTTGTTAATGCTCGTTTCCTTACCTCTCTCAAATTATTAATACTTAGTAGACATGTTTGTTTTGTGTACAATTTCATCACACTTAAAAATATTTGGTTCATTAGTAAAATTTTAATAAAAATTAGAGATTGTGAAATTTTCTGTAGTTTTTAAATATTTGTAGTTTTGTTCTTGAAGAAATAAATAGAGAGTTGTGTCGTGCAATTCTCATTAATTTGAATTTATATTTCTGTTTAAAATAAAAATTAACATTTTATAAAAAAAAAATAAAACAAACACCCAGAGGCTTGGTTTCACTGTTCCATGGATTTTTTAATGCCCCTTGCAAAAAATACCCAGCTTACTTACCAGTGTGTATGAGAGCCTAAATGAGCGCAACAGAGCACCACTAGCATACAGTACCTGCCACTGCAGGGACGAGGTGAGGATAGCAGGGCACCACTAGCATACAGTACCTGCCACTGCAGGGACGAGGTGAGGATGGCAGGGCACCACTAGCATACAGTACCTGCCACTGCAGGGACGAGGTGAGGATAGCAGGGCACCACTAGCATACAGTACCTGCCACTGCAGGGACGAGGTGAGGATAGCAGGGCACCACTAGCATACAGTACCTGCCACTGGAGGGACGAGGTGAGGATAGCAGGGCACCACTTGCACGGCAATTGTGAGGGTAACGAGTGACAGACTTTAATGTGACGTCGTCTGAAGCCCCATGACATGTAAGCCTTGTCACAGAATGGACATGGGAACGGCAGCTTCAGACCTGAAAAAAATAACGTGATTTTTTTTACTGACAGCTTTTAAATGAATGAGAGTAAGCCCAGATAAGGAAACAGAGGCTTCAGATATAACAACGGAAGATCTTAGTTTGTGGGTATGGCAGCGTATAACCTACCAACAATGAGCGTATTTCATGTACAAGAAAAGGAACACATTCTAGACACACTATGCTGATGAGGTTTAATCAAATTTTTTGTTATAAAGCAAGCCTGACGCATCTAAGCCAACATAAATAACTACAACTAAAACTACTCTATGGAAACTACCTTACTTTTTTACATTCTGAACACTTGCATATTATCTGAAAGATAACTGCAAAATAAAACAAAACCTACAAAAGGATTTTACAGGAAATAATTCGAACACTGACACTTTCTAAATACAAAATATTTCACTATATAATAATACACAGTTTGTTGCTTGCATGGTCCGTCTCTCTGTCACGCTTCTAAGGATTTAGATAGGAGAAAATTCGGTAGGGTATACATGTATTGTAAGCATTGCATTGTGGATAAAAAAAAGGCACATCCTTCAATGTGGAAACTCCTTTGCAAAGCCCGCGTCTACAGGCAAATCAAAGGAAAAATTCAGTAAAAAACAGGAGAATTTTTACGTGTGGGTCTACTAGTGTGATTATAAGTGCTCATGCCTCGCTGCATGGCATGCTGGCTCTTGTCAGTACATAAATATAATTGTTACTTAATATGAACTCCCCAAATGCACGAATAACTTACTTCCATAGATAAATGGCCTATGAATTTTTAATGACAATTTACAAACTCTACAAACAAAAGGTCAAAAATGTCAAACAAAAATAGTGCGTGAGAAAATTTCACTCTTAGTTCCGTTCTTCACCGAATATGGTTCGTAACTGATGTAAATAAGATACACATGAGCAGATCTAATGATCAAACTTGCTTTGAATAAATAAGTGCACACATTTGAAAAAATCTAAGAAGAAACAAGAATTTTAAGGACTCAAAATGCAATTAAGCAATAAACAGTCCAAGAAAAAAAAACAGAGTTAACACGATTAGAACTTAAAATTCAGGTAGTATATTAGGGGTTTCCAAAGGGAAACTACAGCATAAACAAAGAAGCCAAAAAGCAAGCAATGACTTCAACTCACATGAGGGATCTAAAGGAAATTCAGGCTGAAGATTCGAAGGGATTCTCAGGCGCATATTGTGGTTTGAGTAAAGATTTTCATCGAGACAGTCTGGTTTGGGCAAAATCTGGCGACCGACGTCACTGCCCACAGCAGTCTGCTGACGCTGTGCTGGCAGCACGGCGGGTGCGGGGTGTCCGCAGTCGTCAGTTGCGGTGCACTTGGGAATGGGTTCTGGAGAGCTGCTCGCAGCTTCCCCCGTCTCGAGCTTCACCTCCAGCATATCCTACACGCAACACAACGTAGTGTTACAAAAAATATCCTACACGCAACACATCGTAGTGTTCCAAAAAATATTCTACACACAACACATCGTTGTGTTCCAAAAAATATCCTACACGCAACACATCGAAGTGTTCCAAAAAATATCCTACACACAACACATCGTAGTGTTCCAAAAAATATCCTACACACAACAAGTAAGTAGTGTTACAAAAATGCTCAGCACGTCAAAACACGGCAAGTTTTGCACAGTTCACAAAACTGTTCACCATCGCCATCAAAACAACCCTGGCACACCAAAGACAGTACACCTACTTACAGGAACTGCAATGCTTGCAACCTCAGCACAACCGAAGTAATAATTACAACTCGCTCTCGTACTGAATAAAATAGAATAAGGCAATAGAAAAGAGGAGTTTGGACCATTCTATACCAAGAAGTGAGATGACTAGTAGGTACAATTTCTTTAACGCACACAGTATTACAGTTTACGAAAATGTTTGTTTCTTACTTCCTTGTTGCTAATTTATAACAAATTATGACTAAGCTAAATAGTTTATTGACAGCTACAAAATTACTGAAGAGCAACAGTACGTAGTATAATAGGACTGAACACTCCTTTTGGTTGCAAATACACTAATGAAGATATTACCAACAACTAACAATTACACATTAACAATATTCCTTAAACAGCACAGTGCAAAGTAAACGAAAGGAGGACACAATTGTACTAGATCTCAATGAAACCAATTACAAGAAATACAAAAAAACGTATGTAATAAACTCACACTAAAGTCTCCTTTTGAATGCACCCCACGCATCTAAACTTTTGAGTACAGTTTCAATACACTTAGATGTCTTCAGTCAATCATATGTCAACTCAATGAACATACACCCAACAAGCCTGAAATAAACTGAACGACAGAAGCCCCAATACTGTACCATGAATTTGAACCATCACACCCAACACTCACAAATACACCTATAGACACACCCACAAATACACCTATAGACACACCCACAAATACACCTATAGACACACCCACAAACACACCTATAGACACCCACAAATACACCTATAGACACCCACAAATACACCTATAGACACCCACAAATACACCTATAGACACCCACAAATACATTTATAGACACCCACAAATACATTTATAGACACCCACAAATACACCTATAGACACCCACAAATACTCTTCAGTAATAACCAGTTTGGTCGACATCACCAGCTTGGTCGACTATCACCAGCTTGGTCGACTATCACCAGCTTGGTCGACTTCATCACCAGCTTGGTCGACCGGTGAGCGAATCTGCTTGCGAGCGGAAAAACCCGGGTTCGAATCCCGCTGCCGACATGGTTGACGCGGCTAGAAATACGGCATGGGACTTGGGTAAAACAACCAAATAATTATCGAAGTAATTATCCGACCCAAGAATGGGCCCGAAAGTTCGTTCCTATAGCCTCATTCTATTCTTTTCTATTCTATAGACACCCACAAATACACCTATAGACACCCACAAATACACCTATAGACACCCACAAATACACCTATAGACACCCACAAATACACCTATAGACACCCACAAGTACACCTATAGACACACCCACAAAGCATCACACACCTGAATCTCAGTCTTCAGCTGGAGACCTGGAGACAGGCGCTCCTCACACGCGACTTCATCTGACATTCGGCGTCGTTTTCTTGGCTGTCCATCACTGATGTCCTGCAACGTGACAGACATGGTCACTTCAAGTCACATAGAGATGAGGGTATTGTGCAACATTTCCCCATTAAAAATACATTAGTTATTTCAATACTGAATCACTGCACTATAACAATGATAGCGTTAGTAACAACCACTGCTCAGAAACTCACATTTAAGATAATTGAAGAAGCATAAAATGTAAAATTTCTCATAAATAGAGTGATAAATTGTAGAAATACTTGGAGCTGTAAGAAACAAAGAATATTGGTATGCATTCAGTACAGCCTCTAGTCACACAAATGTATAAGGATACTCCTCAAAAACACATGACAAGCTCTATTTGCTATTCAATCACCTAATCTATCACTATCGAACATTTGCTCTGCAGTATATAAATAAAATAAATAATGCTACCATACACTTGCACATTCCTCAAATACTTTGTGTCCCTAGAAGAATTGGATTATTTTGCAACTAACTATAACATTGTAATGATATTCATTCTAGTGAAATAACATGTGTGAAACACACTATAACAAAACAATAAAATAACATCAGTATGTTAGCAAAGCTGATACAAAATGGAGAAATATTTTATGTTAGAAATACTAGCCTATAATTGAAGTCCACAATAATATTGACATCTTTGTTCCATCATACTGCTAGGTACCAATGATGATACAACTACAGCTATTGTGGTAGGGAGAAGACAAACTGCACACAACTGAATCTGATGACAATAGTAACTGTTCTCATCTTGTTATAATCCATAAGAGTTCCATCTAATGAGCAAATGAATTCCATAATTTAGAGTCAGAGGTTAAAAAGAAGAAACGATATGATTAAGAAATTGGTAAAGCCCCAAGGACAAGAAGGGAAGTAATTGGATGGAGTAGATATGCTGGAGCCAACAATAAACACAGCTATCAATGCCAACACTAAGTGTACCTGGAGGGTATCAGAAGAAGGATCAACTTGAGCCAGTCCCACAATCTCAAGAGCCTTGGCCAGCTCAATGAAGCGAGAAAGGCACGAGTGAGGCACATTCACGTGACCTTGGTAGATGAAGAGGAGCAGGTATTGCACATCCAGAGCTGGCACATCACGCAGGATGATAACAGGGTGTTGGCATGGGTTGTTCTGAAGGCAGAGAGAAAAGACACATGAATAAATTTTTGACCAGAAATGATAATGAGGATAACTCAGAGGTGCAGTCTACAACAGCATAAGATGACACAAATTAAGTCTTACATACCATCCCAAGTTATCTTAACTATAAATTTCCTCACACATAGAGCACAAGTAAAGTCAACAAAAACTGTGGCCATAAATGCCAAGTGCCATGTGTGACTGAGGCTTGATCATTTTCAGACAATGCATGAAACTGAGGTCATAACAGATGAAACTCATTTTAAAATGACCTCATAGATGACTTTATGTGAAGTTTGAACTTTTCAACAGACTATGATTTTGATAAACAATTGAAACTTCATGAAAATACAAAAATAATTGAAGAATAATCATACAATGTATATAATTGAGTTATCAACTTATACAAGAAAATTTAACATATTATTTATAAACAATTGATAATTGATACTTCCTAATACTGCTAATAATTTAATCATCAGTTAGCAAGAAAATGATTAATAAATCTACGATACCATATATAATTCTTAGCCTAAAGGTAAACTACCTGTGCTGCTTTCACTCTGTTGCTGCCCATTCATCTCAAGCTGAAATTTTACTATGATCAGGTTACATCAAGGTCTTCCAACACTCCAGACTTTTGGACTAGAATAACTATTTGGACTAGAACAACTAGAATAATAAGTGTATACATAGATCATAATCTCTTTGGATATCCTCTTAAATGCAAGAAACACTCAACCTAACTTGGACAAATGCTTGTCTTCATAAGTCAATTTATTTTTCTCTTGTTGGCTCACTAAGGGTTTAAATTATGTAATTAAGAGATTGAAGAGAAGGAAGCTTAAAACAGAACTCATTTATATGTATGTAAGAAATTACTTCCATAAAGGAGTCAACATCTTGACTGAAGAGTCATTCCCTCATATTTTATTCTATTACTATCAATTACAGAATAGAACCAAGTACAATGATACATCATCCTTGCAATATATTTAAACCCAACACTTAAAATGTTTATAAAAATTATGCAAATCACAACTTGACATACTCAACACCCACCATTGTATGCCTACATAATTACATCCACTGGCAACAAACTGAGGATCTAATCCCTGAGTCTGGTAATGGACAATTGAGGAAGCATGAAGCAACTGTGAAATTTCACAACATTTAAGATATGCAAAACAATGAACATATTCTAGGAAGGTGTCTACTCTTAGCTGTATATAATTTTTTGCAGGTCAACTATGACAAATTAGTTTTGAGTTTTAGGTTATCACTTAATACCAAATGACATGTTTTACCTTTTCTTTTTCATTCTTTTGATGATTTTGCACATTTTCTTGTACATTAATACCTGTTACAATTATATCCTTAATATAGAAGCAGGGCATAACTCATTAATTTACATAGGTAGGTAACGTCAGGATGTGCACATTATGTCCAACTCATGAACATGTTCCATTTCAGTAAGCCCTTTGTAAGTGCATTTGTACATATGCCAGCACTGGAACATAGACTTTGATTACAACCCTGCTCTTCTTTCAAACAAACATATAAACAATAGTTTTTGATACTTACAAGGACACTAACACAAAATTTTCAGGCAAGCACCCAAGACCCATTTGAATCAGACTGAGGGTACAGTGAGGTAGAGGTTTTCTATGACATACCCTGCTCTTTGACACTATTGAGGACAGCCCTTATGAACAACCTTTGAACATGAGCACAACTTTGTTTATAGCAGGTCCATAAAAAAGTGACAATTTTTTTATTTAATGAGAATTTAGAATAATGCATGAACTCTTTTAGGCAAGAGATAGATGCAAAAGTCTGCAACTTAAACATTTGCAGGTAGAGGAGTGTACATTTAAAGAAATAACATTATAATCAGCCTCACTATTAATATCTGCTTGAAATATGGGCTGGAAACTGCCAAGATGAACTTGTGTGCCTGCAGCTGCTGTCCCTCTGCAGACAGCGTCACATCTGCCAGTGCTCCATCCTCCAGCAGGTGACTGGAGGCAGCTGCTAAACTACTACCATGGTTACTCCACTTCAAACTATACTCTGACAGATCCATGGTTCAATCAACTGTAAATAAACAACAGATTGAAATGTGCATGATAACATTGAAAGAAAAAATAAGTTAAACTCCTTTTTTCTTTCCTCAATACATTCTACATAATGAATGGAAAACAAATCCTGCAAGATTGTTTACCATAGAAGTAAAAACTTTAATGCAAGGATAATAAGCACTCCTGTACTACACATCAATTATTTAACTACACAGACTATTAGCTAACTCATTTTAAGTCAACACTTGGTGACTTTTTCAAATTTCCAGGTTCAGATGAGCTAATAGAAGAATGATGAAGCTTGAGGGGGTAAACCCTGACAGCAACTCTGCCACTCCCTTGCAGTGGACTAACACTGAGGGGCAGCCTAGCATCCGTCATGCAATTGTGGGAAGCCTAAATGCAACGCACTTCTAAAACTGACATGAATACAACTGACTATTACACACGTCAGGCTTGTTTAATTGTGAACATGGAATCAGCTGTTCATCAAAACACTTTCAATGATAAAGAAATAGCATAAATAATAGAGCTAAAATAATACTATAAATTAGACAATGTCTACATGCACCCAAAAGATCAATTTGCTGCAAGATAATCACTGATATCATTCAAGTAAAATAGCCTTCACATTTTTTCCCAATTGAATGTTTGTAAACAAAGATGACGTCATACGAAATTTTATCGCCATATGACACAATTATTCATGGTAAAAGGAGAGACAATTCGTCACTTTCTAACATTTTTAGCACTAATCTAATAAATAAATTTAATAACTACTGGTAGCATAGTGAGGAGCGTTTGCATAACAAATATCGCAACGACGAAGAGGCCAAGGCATATTTGGTACAACGCCAACAAACATCAGTTAAATCCTACCCTAAAACTTTAATCTGTAATCAATGTTACCCTTAAAATGCACAATCCAAAAAAAAGACGTTCATATCTGTAGCATGAACGGTACCACCCAATGTACCATTCATATTTCTGTAATAGCAATTATCTCATTAAAATATGTTAGCAATTACC
>VCRD01006259.1:0-28285 GCA_006783055.1 Trinorchestia longiramus
CTGTGCCTCACTCTGCCCCACCTGTGCCTCACTCTGCCCCACCTATGCCTGACTCTGCCCCACCTATGCCTGACTCTGCCCCACCTATGCCTCATCTGTGTGTGCCGTAAATGGATGTTTAGCAAGCCTTGATAAACACGACACACAGCAGCAGCTTTCAGGCACGTCTAGAGTGTCGTACAACTGTAAAGAACATCTTAAAAGTTTTTCAAGAGACGGCTGTACAGCTACTGGCAGGCTTCTTTTGCACATAAAAGCACAGGAACAATTTGGATGAGGCTTGAAACTAGCATTTTGCATTTTATTTCATACAACTGTCTTCAATGATGTTGAGTCACGTAGCGCTGGTGACTCAGTAAAAGGATTCGTCAATTTTTTTGAGGTGAGCCAGTGTTTGCGTATGAATGGAGAATCTGCATCGTTATAAAGAATCGCAGAATAACTGCGACATAATAATCAGTTATTTTCTCTCTTATCAGAAAAGTCATCGTTAAATGCTCAGAATATGCAACTTACACAGAAGAGGTTTTTCAGCTCTCTTGCTCCAGAGATGAAGCTATTATACACAGTATAAGCATGTCAAAAGCAAACTGATCTTAGAACTATGTCGGAAATTTGACTGAGAAGTTCGATCATTTAGGAAAGGTGTAAAATTTATAAAAGAAGTTTTCTTGTTTCTATAATAGGACTGAAAATAAACGTGGATCGAGGACAAGATTCGAATGTAAAAATAAAGTTAAAATAGTTTGTATGAAACCGTATTTTTCAGACCATAATTTCTTAAATCTTGTACGGAAAAAAATTAATTCAATTATTTACATAAGTTCTTAAGTCACGCGTAGGAAAACTTGGTACAGTTCTTCCATCAAATTTAAATAAACCTCTTCACTAAATACAAATTTTAACGTCCCTATTTAATTGTAACAAAACAACAGAATTTTTAGCGTTTCAGAACTATGGCTCATAAACTCAACTTATTCGATATTAAACTTCATCAATAAAACACCTTGTAACGCATAGCAACAAGGGTGAGAGAGGCTGGCGAAGTGCTTGCTAAACAACAATCAACAAATTAAAACTAAAATTCAATTTAAATCTGAAATGCTTTGAGAATACCCGGCAATGTAACTAAAGGCCACTCTAATATTATCTAGTGAATGCGTACTAAAGCTTCCTTCAAGTTCACAGCTGAGCGCAGTGCCGACTTCAGTTGACGACAACCCCTAATGTACATAAAGTCTCTTATACATTTTAAAAACTTATTGCAAATGCAATTGATAACATTTTATTCAGATTTGTTCCATTGTACTTAGCGTTTACTAAAATTTTTAATCACATTTTGCATTTGTGTGTTTCAGGGACCCTGTTTGTGAAAGAGGTGCTTTTGAGACTTTATGAGAGACTTTTATAAGAGACTTTATGGATACCCTGTATTTAGTCAACCATGCCAAATGAATCGTTGTGAAGAAAGCCAATTAAATTAAGACAACCAAGAATGTACCCCAAAATAAACGCATTCGAGCGCTTTGAGTAAGAGGATGGCAATAAGCCATAGCTGAGATGACGTACCTCACGTGCCCAGGTGAGGTACGTGAGGCAACGCACCTCACATGCCCAGGTGAGGTACGCGAGGCAACGCACCTCACGTGCCCAGATGAGGTACGTGAGAGAGGGGACGAGGGGGGGAAGCCGACCAGGACGTAACGTGATGCTAAGGAAGGTCCTTACAAGGCCTTGTATCCTTCAAGCATCCTCAGCCACTTGCAGACTAGTCTTAGACAACGCACTTGCACACTAGTCCTAGACAACGCACTTGCACACTAGTCCTAGACAACGCACTTGCACACTAGTCCTAGACAACGCACTTGCAGACTAGTCCTAGACAACGCACTTGCACACTAGTCCTAAACAACGCACTTGCACACTAGTCCTAGATGAATAGATTTCCTCATGGAGTACACGGATTATTCAGCCAATATGAGTAAACTGGGAATCTTATTCACAAGCTACAAACTTCACGCCATATTAAGCTTATGTAACATATGAATGTCACCAACTGATGAACGAATGCTGCTGGAGCTGTGTATTTTTTATTCATTGAGCTCAGTTTTATACTGGAGGAAGAAGTAACAAACTTTAATCGATAAGAAGATTTAAGGGCAACAGTAGGTGCAGGTAAAACTTTCGTAAGGTAAACAATTGTTGTCAATGATATCAATAACAATCGCAATAAAAATAACAGCATAATAATAATAGTAATAATGATAATAATGATATCGAAAAGCTGAAATTCGCAGCAGACAATTTACTGTTATTACTTTCAGGTCTCATTGAGGTTAAGTCTTGTAAGTTTACGTTTTTGTCTATGTCAAGATAACTTCGAAATTAATATTCATTTTAGCGTGAAGCTGCCTCGGTAATAGTAAATTCTAAATGGCTGATAGACGGTTTACGGCAACAATGCAGTTAACAACAATTATGACCTGAATTAAGTAGTGAGTTGACAGCTCGACTTAGGCGCAAATGACAGTCGCCAATTTACTCCGCGCACTATACCGATGCAAGAGGAGGTTAAGTACGAGTCGTAATTTGAAGCAGTCGAACTTTTAAGGAGATTCCCATAAGTAGAAACTTTTTTGAAAATGGGACTCTTAAACAAAGGAAAGTCTTTAAACTTAAAACTACTCCTGGCGCATCTACATCTTTAACTCCGGCTTAAATAGCCGTGAGACACATAGGCCGCACTTCTCCATTCATAATTAGATAAAAATGGATTAATGGAATGTGCAATCAAGTAAACAAAAATAGATCGATGCATGAGCAGCTAAATGAGATGCGCACTGTTGGAGCAGAATATTTTTATTTTTGAAACACTTCCTGGTATATTGGAACCACAAACAGAATAAACTGGTCAAGTGTCAAAACTTGTCCGTACATTTGCTACCTAGATTTCATGGTGGAAATCTATCCCCTTCTTATTTCACTTTGTATGTTCTCATTTCCCTTTAAATCTTCATTATACTAGTATTCAACCAAAAATTCATTCAATTTGTACTATAACATGAAAAATGTCAGTCATCCATTCAAAAAAGTCAGCAACGATAGAACGTACACTTAAGAACTGTGTTTAAAAAAAACTTCTATTGGAGAGTAAACAATGTTATTTTAAAATTGAAACTCTTTGCCAAGAACAGGAAGTTTTATTGTTTGTGGATTAGAGTCTATTGTGTTACGATTTTGATTTTAGGGATACAGCTTTAAGGTAAGGAAAGGTTGATGAATTGCAGGACAACTTATCCACTCGAGGTTTGAATTTTCCCCACCATCTCGTATCGAAGTCAAATCCCAAAGAAAAAATAAAATTTGATCATAAATGACGCCCGATAGTTTTAGTATTTTTTAATAAAGTATATTAGGGTTTCTACTAAATGCATAGTGAGCCATTTCATTCTTGTCACTAATTTTACGAGGAAAAAAATTGCTTATTGTGAGATTTAAAGAAGAGAGTTGCTTTTTCCAGAGAATAATTGAATAGCGTTGGGTTTAAAACGACCAATCGCTTGTTCAAAATATGGAGACTTCGAATTGTTGCAATAAGCGACGTAAACTATAATTCTTTAACTTATGACGTCTATATTTAACGTGTTAAAAAAATATTTTGTCGTACATTCAATATGAGAAAGAAAATTACTCCTACTAGTGAAAAGCTCTTCACAGTTTATACAATTTAGAAGTCATGACGCACCAAAGATTCTAAACAAAAAAAAATACAGGCCGAATTACACAAAAATAAAAGTAAACAAAATAAGTGCATTATACAGTTTAGTTAATCACCGCAATGGACCCAATTTATTTAGATGGAGCATAAATGTTTACACCAAAAACGAAACAAGGAATGTGTGTATTTATTTTGGTTCAAATTAGGACATAAAGACGATACACCATCAAACTACAGGAGCTACACCGGTGATTCAGAACACAGTTATATGTTTAGCACCACTCAAATATGCACCGATTTAATAGTTATTTGAAAATTAGCGAACAAAATGTCAGAAATAGTAACACTGGTCAGCAGTAAACACGAGGCATGGTAATTTTGAGGGGAAAACGTTAATAAAATACCTGAAGACGATCCGAAACCATGTAACTCCAGAGGGTGCATCTTTTCTTCGTCTGATAACTGGGGACCTTTGGCAAACTCAGGATCCATCTCTTCTTCTTCTTCCATGTCGTAAAACATCTCAGAGTTACTAACTCCGAAGTCCTCTTCGCCAAACTTTGTCGGCAGGTGTTGTTCTAAGAGCCGAGAAGAAACACCAAATCTTGACAGTCCCGAGGTATGTGACGTCGAATTGATGTAAGTTGAGTCTAGAGTTCTGCCGGGCATATACCTCACTGAACCATCGGAACTGGTAGCTGTTTTTACTGTTTTTTTGGAGGAAATCCGTTTACTTCCAACTGCAAACTCCCTACTTCTACCACTACTCCAAGTATAGGGCTCTGTGTTTTTGCTCGTTTGGTCTTGAAGGAGAGTATGAGAGGCAGAAGATAACCCATGCTGTGATTGGTGGCGAGATTTGTGAGCTGTACGAGAATGTTGTCTACGACGAGATGACTTTTTCCTGCCGCCTCGGTGGCGCGTCGAAGATTGACTGGTAAACTTGTCATCCAGAGGTCGATTCCACCAACGATTTCGATGCGAAGTGGACGAAACTTGAGAGCGGTCTCTGTCAACTCTTCCGCCATGATGGATGTGCGAATCGGAGTCTGACGAAGCATATTCTAGTGAAAAAGAAACGAACATTTCACAATGAGTAGAATGCACGGTGTACACAAAAATGCACCAAAATATCAGAAGAAAGGCAGAGATGCAGCGCCATTTTCGGATCTGAAATGCAGACAGTCATGAACATGCGAAAAAGTCAATTGCTTACCTTGTGCCGCCCACCTGAAAAAGAAGAAACAAGCGAAGCACACACAAGTCATGAGAATCAAGCGTCCATGCAGCATATAAACTGACAATCAGCAAAAGAACTACAGCACTTTAACGAAGAGCAACAGCGTTCACGTAGCCCTTCGGTCAAATCCAAGACGAAAATACCTGCTTGCCTGGGCCCGAATCTTTGGTTGACGCGATAGTTAGGTTGGACACCGGCTTCAGGAGGAATGGATCGTGGAGGTACGACATTAGAGGGATGATTGCCGTCCGAGGGTAAAAGTGGGCTTTGAGGAGGATAACTGACTTGTCCTGTTTTTTGGCCAACGCGTGCGGGCGAATACTGCGCGTCTGCTTGTACGATATCTTCCACAGGAATGTCGCTTCCCGAACCTTTGAATTAAATTAAAACAAGTTAAAGAAGCTTTACAATATAATATAGTTTTACAAGTTTTGTTTACTCGATGTTCCCAGTTGAATAATTTTTAAAGATAATCAGGGGAACAAACGCCTAGTGTGGTGATTATTGATTCTCTATTACTGTACAGGCAAGTTTGAAAAATACCTTCAAAAATATTACACACGCACATATGAAGCCCTCCTGGGATGCGAATACACGAATAAGTCTTTTAGATGTTTTGATCATGATTCGAATTTTTTTGAGCAATCCACAGACATCGAAGAGAAAATTTTCAGCTTATCAAGTGTGTGAGCAATTTGAATCTGTGTGCATCAAAGTAAACCTCATCATACATTTGGTTTCAGTTTCAACACAGACTTTTGAAAGTGCATATTGATAATTATAGACTAAATTAAAGTACATAAAATAACACAGCACTTGGCGTGCAATATTCAGCTTTCATTATGTGCAGTGTTGACTGTAGGTTAGTTGACATTTAAATGAGGCTTAGAAGTGAAGAGCATTAACATATACACAGAATAGCTTTTGTTTCATAGAAAAAAATGGAACATATATGCAATGACTGTAATTTGAAAATCGTCTTGGACATGTTGGTATGTTGCTGCATGACAGAACCCGTAAAATTTTGAAGTTAATGAACGTACTATGTGCAGTAATAAATGACCTATCCTTCCTCCAAGCTGTGTTTGCCGCAGAAACGTTTGATCGGAAATACAAATGAGGAATTGGGAAGTTTTATGTATATTCGCTGAAGCATTCTTCAAAGTACCGCAGTTGATACATAAAATTTAAAGTGTGGAGAGAAATGTTCATCATTCATGCATGCACACACGCATCCGGACACATTTATATATTCACACACACTAACAGCCCACTGAACACATACATCGCACAATATAACGTAAAAAATTGAATATTTTCAATGGAACACGATACTATACTTCCATAATTAATTATCACTACTTTTTTTTATCTTAAAATTGTCTATTGCAGGTACGATCCACACACGAGTTTGCGCATCTGCCAACTTTTAAAACATCTCCGTTAACTTCTAAAACAACGTCAACTGTCGAAATATGTCTGCCAATTTTAAAACATCTTCGTCAATGACACTAACATCCTCCCATGAAGGTAGCCGTTTTACCAAGGAGGTAAAAGACGAAAAAATTTCCATACTTCTTGTGCTTCCGCAGTTTTGCTAGCAAACTACTGTAGTTGCTTTAGGCCCAAGCTATACTACAATTTATTTATTTCCGATAATTATACTACATGTACCGTACATACCATAATTTACCATAGCACTGTACTACATGGTTCATAGTTCTATACAAGATATAATATAGTGCTATACCACCTATGTCATAGTATGATACTATGCCACATGTACTATGTAGGCCCTACATAATACTGATGTCAGAACTGAAGGCAAAATGTTTTTTCAATGATTAACTTGACAAAAATTCTTTCGTGTTTAGATTTGAAAACGAATCGCAACTTTAGCAGAAGTTACTTCAAATTCGTTTCAGTTAGCATTCCAGGTAGACTCGGCTGTGCTCGTGTAACTACTGTAAAGTGGAGTAACTAATGAAGCGTGAATAAGATGAGTTAAATTCACGAACGAGTTGTAAAGGTGAATCGTAAAGAAAGTAAGTTAGATTTATTTGTTATAGGTGATCAGGTAGCATCACTGAGGCTGGAGAACACAGCTGGTCAGGTAGCATCACTGAGGCTGGAGAACACAGCTGGTCAGGTAGCATCACTGAGGCTGGAGAACACAGCTGGTCAGGTAGCATCACTGAGGCTGGAGAACACAGCTGGTCAGGTAGCATCACTGAGGCTGGAGAAAGTAACGCAACACTCGTGGAATGACGTGTGTTTGCGCAACGCGTCCTGACGCTGGCCGTGCCGAGCATTTCTTTGCGACTCATGAACTGTTTTTCTCTCAACCTGAGGATCAAATGAGTTCGAACTGATAAGGGTTTTATTTCAAGGAAAGTTTCTCAAGACACTGATGGCCAAGATGATTTGTATGACGTCAGTTTGTTTAAGAAATGAAAAGACGAAGGTTTGAAAATGAAAATACCACGGAAAACTTCCTTACATAAAAATAATTATTTTTCAATATTCAAAATGAATTGAGCAGTGGAGGGTTAGGCCCGCTGTTGGCCTGGGTTCAAGCTAAGTCGTAGTTCATCCCCACGTCGGGGTTCAAGAGGCATAGCTTGTTTTCATGACCAAGTCGGGGTTCAAGAGGTGTAGCTTGCTTTCATGACCACGTCGGGGTTCAAGAGGTGTAGCTTGCTTTCATGACCACGTCGGGGTTCAAGAGGCGTAGCTTGTTTTCACGACCAAGTCGGGGTTCAAGAGGCGTAGCTCGTTTTCATGACCACGACGGGGTTTAAGAGCCGTGGCTTGTTTTCATGACCACGACGAGCTTCAAGAGGCGTAGCTTGTTGTCGCGCAGGTATTGAGGAGCTGACACCAATAAAGGCTACACACAAGTCTCCCGCCTACAAACGCAAGGGAATTTCCTTCTACGCACGGAATTTACGCCATTACTTTCAATTAGATTTGTTTGAGATTATCATCAAGCATGGAAATTATTCCACATAGTATTTAAATTCATTTCTTGTACTGGTATATATAAATAAAAAGGGATAAATTCAGACATTTTTATAAGAGTGAGCATGTACAATTTGTTTTATTATAGATCAAAGCCACAAATTATTATGGGAAGTCAAGTTTCAATTCTAGATTAACAATACAAGGAATTTGTCAACCGTTTTTTCAAGTAAACATCGAAAAAAATTATATTCATTCCATTTTCACTTCAATTCCACTTCTTCGAACAAAAAATATATCCTGTACGTCGCTTGCAGCAAATAAAGTTCAAAAACCAATTTTGAGATGCATAGATGTAGTGGTTGTGGTGACTGTCCACTGTTCCTCTCACAATTCTTGATCGGAAGCGCAATTACTGATTTTCCTCTCCGTTAGAATCAGTAGGCAACTTGCCCTACGGCAGGCCGTTCCAGCAGGTCAGGGAGCACCGCACCAGTGGTGCTGCAGGTCAACGAGCACCGCACCAGCAAGTCAGGGGACACCACACCAGTGGTGCTGTAGGTCAGGGGACACCGCACCAGTGGTGCTGCAGTTCAGGAAGCACCGCACCAGTGGTGCTGCAGGTCAGGGAGCACCGCACCAGTGGTGCTGCAGGTCAGGGAGCACCGCACCAGTGGTGCTGCAGGTCAGGGAGCACCGCACCAGCAGGTCAGGGGACACTGCACCAGTGGTGCTGCAGGTCAGGGAGCACCGCACCAGTGGTGCTGCAGGTCAGGGAGCACCGCACCAGTGGTGCTGCAGGTCAGGGCGCACCGCAACAGTGGTGCTGCAGGTCAGGGAGCACCGCACCAGTGGTGCTGCAGGTCAGGGAGCACCGCACCAGTGGTGCTGCAGGTCAGGGGACTTCGCAAAGGTCACGCTGCTTTCAAATATTTTTCTAATAAATACAATTTCGTCGCTAGAACTAATATAGTTACAACTACAAAGCATCCATAAGATCCATCCCAGTATCACATTACCACAAATATTTGTTACATTGGCAATATCGAGCATTCGGGAAAGTTTACAGCGTTAAGTTTGGTAAAATAATTAACCGAACAGAAATTGTAACTTCTCAATTATTCCTATCTTGTGATCAGAAATCCAGATTTTTTACACTAATGAGTAGCTAAAGAAGCTGCCCTGGAGCTTATCGCAGCCCCAGATTTTGAGTATTACCATTAAGAGCCGAAACGCATCAATTTTAGTAAAAAACATTGTTACTCCTATAAAATAAATTCTCCCTAAGCTCTATATATTTATTTTTTAACCTTTAATACCCCTCGCACAGAGTGAATACATAAGGAAGCGAATACTATAGGATCGATCATGGCTATAACTTGCGGCACCCAAAAACCCAGTAATACATTAGAAAATCCTGCAGTATAAGAAACTCAAACTCGTTAATTAAACTTCCCCTGTTCTAATTTGATTCACTCTATGGAACAAGATCCAGTCGTACATCCCACTCTATGAAGCAAGACCCAGTCATACATCCCACTCTATGGAGCAAGACCCAGTCATAGATCCCACTCTATGGAGCAAGACCCAGTCATAGATCCTACTCTATGGAGCAAGACCCAGTCATAGATCCCACTCTATGGAGCAGGACCCAGTCATAGATCCCACTCTATGTATCAGGACCCAGTCATAGATCCCACTCTATGTAGCAAGACCCAGTCATAGGTCCCACTCTAAGGGCGCCGGTAACTACATAGGCCTGCGCCCCACGCGCTATCAGCACCGCCCACACGACGCAGCGCTACGCCCACTACCAGCATCCGCTGCACCAGGGGCTGTTGCTGGGCATGCCTTCAATTCCACTATAGATCACTTCCTCATTTCAGTTCTCCATTTAAACCTTCAGTGCATGATGTGACACATCTAACACAAAACTCAAAATTATGTTGTTGTGCCATATGTAGCACATACCCATACCCGTACACACAAAATTATGAACTTTTTTGTCGTAAAATACGTTTTGATAGAGGGACACCCAGTACTCAGATAAGCCTTAAATATTACCAAAATATTTTTTCTATAGCTTTAAAATAATTCATGCACTAATTCATGTATTAAGGAGGTCCATCTAAAGCTCCCTCAGTAGCTGCAATGTTACGTCTATGTAATCTGAAGGGCTATGGAAGATAAGTAAAATCTGCACGACATGAAAGAAGTTAACATTGATGTTGGCTCCACAAGATGAACAGAATCAAGACGAACGTTTCGTAGTGAATCTTCGAAATCTGGCCAAATTTGTCTTCTATTAACTGTAGATTTTTAAATATCCAAATGGAAACGTTTTACGAATATCGCTTGATATCATTACCTTAAATATGTATTTTGTTTCCCAACTGATGATGGAGCTGAACTTCGAAACGTTTTTAATTAAAAATTTTAATTTTTTTTAGTATTTCCATTATTCGTAAATTCTTAATGAATTCGCGTTCTAAGCACAGTGATGTTTTATCCGGGCACAATTCTTCCTCTTGTATGGTAAACAAATCGAAAGTCACAACTGAAAGCAAAGTTTTGATCATTTGGCTTAGGCCGGAATAGTGTCTTGTAAACTAAATAATTACGAGCTCGGTGATCATAAAAAATATACCGTTTTGTTACAATAATTATTGTTACTATGTTAAAGCATTTTGAAACCATTGAAATAGTATCTTTAAATTCAACTTGTAATTGATTTTCAGATACAATTGAAGGGTGGACAGCACTAGTGGACTACTTGCATTTTTTCCCGTGGAAAATATAATATATTTTCCACGGGAAAAATGCAAGTAGTCCACTCCCGTGCTGTCGCTAACACAGCGCTGACAGAGGCGATTACGATCCAGTAGTCTACTAGTGCTGTCCACCCTTCAATTCAAAGTGACCTACATGGAAGTCGAGAGGACGAACTCATGAAAAAAAATTAACTTCAGTTTTCCTTTCGACGTAATCCAACTGAAGGTAACGGGATACGCCATAGACAACTCCGTTTTAGTTAAATCTTTCAAGTCTTATTCACGCAGGAGAGAGTGAGCTGGGAAAGCATAATTTTCTCTTTGGCTGTGCCATTGATCGTCCAAATCAAATGGAATCTTATCATAAACTCGCTAAAGTTGAAAACATCCCCTGCAAACATTAGTC
Source organism: Trinorchestia longiramus (assembly GCA_006783055.1). Classification (NCBI taxonomy): domain Eukaryota; kingdom Metazoa; phylum Arthropoda; class Malacostraca; order Amphipoda; family Talitridae; genus Trinorchestia; species Trinorchestia longiramus. The sequence continues at coordinate 11,097 of VCRD01006259.1, forward strand.
GACGTATACAGTATGTATACTCGCAAACGGTGTTTCAGATCATTATCTCAAGGAGTTGAAGTTCCTTGAACAGACTTTGACATTCATTCACTATACGAATACCCAGACGCATTCGTTTACGCATTTTTGGAAATACACAGAAATGACGCAGTTAAACACTTGCAATTTGCCTCCGTGATGATCAATCGTCATTCGATGAATTGAATTTTTACCTCATGTTCAATGAAGATATTGAACTTGGAACCACTCACTTTCAGACCCTTGTCACAACAGGCACACGAGAACAGTAACTCACTATTTTAATTACTAAGCTGTGAGATACCAGAGCTTTAATCGATATTTGGAACGTCGCTTTTGCTAAATATACCACGAGAAAACAGCTACTTAGTGCGCTTCAGTTAAAATTCGTGAACGGCTTTTTTAAAATTTTACAAAAGAACTTCTCAGTAAATTTTGTAAACTAACATTATTTGAATTTATAGAGCAGGTGATTCTAGAACGACTACCTGGAGTGTGAAGTTGCAGGAGATGCAGAACCCTAACAAACGAATGTTAAATTTCGTAAACAGAATAAATTTTCATCCAAATGCTTCACGAGGACAACACAGTGTATTTTAATACACAAACAAACAAACATTAACACACAGTGCGCACCAACAAACAGATTCAGCTACTCGAACACTCGAACCTCATAAAATTCTTAGTCTGGCATACTTATAAGGTTCATTATTTGCGTTATCCAAAGTGCGACAATAATTAATTTCTAAAAGAATGCAGATCAGCGGAGCAGAACGTTTGGACACTCGCTTCCAGCTTTGTTGGCCGCCGGCTACACTACGCTCGGGAAATCTGAAAGTTGTTTTCTATTCATGGAAAATCTGAAAGTTGTTTTCTATTCATGGAAAATCTGGAAGTTATTTTCTATTCATGAAAAATCTGGAAATTGTTTTCTATTCATAGAAAATCTGGACGTTGTTTTCTATTCATGGAAAATTTGAAAGCTGTTTTCTATTCATGAAAAATCTGGAAGTTGTTTTCTATTCATGCATGCAACGAGCAAGGTTTTGTCAGAGGCAGGGCTCTAAAATCAGACGTGATGGATCAGAAAATTAAATTAATGCTAGGGTAATTAATGACGCTGGAAGCGTGGCTAACGGAGAGGCATGTTTTGTAAGATTAAAGAAAGCATCCATGTTCAGTATCATTCAAGGACCTGGAACTCAAAGTTTAATAACGTAAATAATTTCCAATATATGACTTAAGAATATTTTTGCATCATCACTGAGACGTAAATACAGCAGACACAAGCTCCAGAAATGTAGATTTTATTTTGAAATCAAACGAACTGGTAAATGAACTGTAAAAATGGGTGACGTTGTGTTGCGTATTTTCAACTTAATAGAAAAAAATCATGATAGATTCTGAACTCTCCATTTCGACTGTTTTTATGAGTACCATACGTAGTAATGAATCATGTGGCGTATCTTTGGAACAGCATGTCGTATTGTACGGTGTTCATGTTACGAGGTATCACGTGTCCCAGTGTGGCTTACTTGGAGCACATACAATACTGTGTGTAGTATGATGGAGCGTGTCAGACGTATTACTCAAACAAGGAAAGATTTAGGAAATGTTGACACGTCGTTCTTCTCTCTCTGAGATCAGAAATTTTCGTAGTAATAAGTATTACTAAAAAATATTTCAATGAACAGGTGTAATTGGTCACAGATAACTGCGCCTTACCTGAAGTCTCTATTTCCAGGAACTAGTTCGATTCCTTAAGGTAGCAGAGTATTTCTCAAAATTTACAACATGACAAGACACCCAAACAGCTGACCTTCGAAGCGTAAGAAAACAGACTAAGTTTTAGGGTGCTAGACACCCATTTCTGAATAAATAAAATTTTTCTTTAGGGAAAAGTTAACCGTGTTTGTACACGAAAGCCATATTATTGTACACTTTTAATTTCAACCAAACATAACGACATTAACGCCCACTGTTGTGTTAAGTTCTCTGTATGGCAAGCCTGCGAGTGCTGACTTGTATAGCATCTTTTACACAAATAAATTTCTCATTTTCATCCTCAAGAAACTAAAAACAGTGTCAGATAGATGACTAGACTTATGGAACTTTCTGAAGTGAGTTCCGTATTAACCTAAATTTTAAAGAGAATTGACTTATGAGGAAAAATAAAGAAAACTTTGGAAAAGTTTGACGGCCAAACAATATACCTTACTTCTGAAATTTAGAAGAGTTTTAATGATCAGAGTCGGTAGTCAAAGACTATCATTTCGAAGTTGGGCAAAGAATGCAGGGCTTCTCAGGTCTCTCGGTACTGATTTTTTGTGGAATCACATTGTTAACCCTTTAGCGACGAAAAGACCATACGGTCCTTTTTTAGGGCCTTTGGGAGAATTGTTCTAATAATTAAACAGTGAGCAATATGAGGTTGCTACTAGGTTTAAACGCGGCGGCATGTCACAGCGTCGTTCTTTTGGCTGCCTGGCTCTCAGCATGCTTCATTGCATCAGTGTACAGACGGTCTTTGTGAGCTTAAATGTAGAAACTAGAAAAAGAAATTCGTCGCTAAAGGGTTAAAAGACAGTCCTGTATACTCCCCCTGTCTCCGATGCGAGACATGTATCAAAGTGAAATCGAACGTCACGAGGCGAAACCTCAGCCAAACATGAACAAAGTAATGAATCAATACACCTCATTTCGATGTATCATACAGTACATGCAGAGGCATCGGGTTTTCAATTTTTGACGCTAATTATTATGAGACTTGTGATGGTATCCACATTAATTGTTTCTGCCCTCAGTGAGGCAACTTGCATCTCGCATCACTTGAAGTAAGAGAAATCCGTGAGCATCTAATGGCTCTGGACTAAAAATTAATTATGCATTCCATATCAATGACGTAGCTGCATCTCGTGCCACCTAAACTTGTAAAGCGTATGCTTTGGATTGAAAGTTAAACGCTAAAACTGGATTCAATCATAACTTCGTACTAAATGAACTCCTATTAACGCTAACGTGGGAAATTTCTTATTATTATCTGCACTTCGACAGGTTTAGTGGAGGTGGACACGGCCTTTTTATCGTTTGATTTTGTGTTACGATCACATTGCACCACAGGACACACTCTAGAATAGTTTACCTAGGATTATTAAATTACAATTTTGACAATTTGTGATGCCAATTTAGTGTATTCTATTTGAATCAGATTGGTGGTAAATTATGTCAAGCTCTGAAGCTTGGAAAATAATTATTTTCATTTATGAATACCTGTCATTCAAAAATACTTTCTTCAAGATTCATAAACATTTTCTCTCAATTGGATACTTAAGTGATGAGTTCTGGTTCAAATGTTTCCCACAAAGTAGTAAACTATTTCCGTTAAAGTAATGCAGATGTTCGCAGTTGGTCATGGATAATTTTCTTCATTACATGATCACCAAAGCGGAACCGTTCAAGAGCCACGTATTTTTGAGCTGGCGTCCAGACAACTTAGATGAAAGAAGTCGATAAAAGCACAGGTATGTGGAGGATGCCCCACCCCTAACACCTCGGTTACTCACCTGAAACAAGTACAATGATCAAAAGTAGAGGTCCGATTAAACCCCATAACGATGATCGGTTCATTTTTGCACAGATGAAAACTGGAGCTTAATAATCCAAAGGGTGTTTGCAAAGTCGACCAGCTGCAGTATTCCACGAGGATGTTTTTGGTTTCTAACTTACCGACCCAGAAACAGTTACATTGTTGTGGTCATTCACATCATTGTTTATTTCACACTATCACTGGAAGTTCACGAAAAACTCATCGGCCTTCAAACTTTAAGAATTCTTATTTACTTCAGCGTTAAAAGCTTTAAATAGGTAGCACGGATACCAGTTTTGAGTATTAGCTTTAATTCCGTGGTAGTGAATGGAGTGCAGCCCACGGAACGACAACGTAACCTCCTCACCGCCACTAGAATTGCACTGGGCACCCGCAAGTTTCAGAGGCTCACAGCTTCGATGACGACCGAAGCGAGAGGCACCCAAACATCATCGGTGTGTGAACGCCTACTATGCGCTCGGACAACGCGCCCACAACTTTATGATCCGCGTTTTTATTTTACGGCAAAGACTGTAGACTTTAATTTACACCCGAAAAATGTACAGCATGTGTATTTCAATTTTATTTCAGAAGACCATTTCAGCTTCGTTGTAAGCAGCGTTACCTGCACCACTGTTTGAAGAATAAGCAAAAATGTCACGATTAGAAGTGGGTGGGGCTAACCACATTAGATAAAGATCACCTGTCCTCCCTAGGACAACTATTTTTTGAGGTTTATTATGAACTCTAAAAAAGGTAAAACTATGAATACAAACGCTTAGATTTTATTTTAGAATGGGATGTCATGGTCAGTAAAATTAACAGAGGGCCTGCATATTATGTAACGGTAGATAGTTCCCGTGTTGATTGGATAGTTTGGATTTGACTAATTCTAAATTATGATAGAAATGAATGTATTAAAGATTTACAACGAATTATTATGTCGTAAATGAATATTTTTCATGAATATATACAGAACTTCCATTCTCTATCTTATCTACCGATAACATGGCCGTTTGGTTGAAGGAGGCTAATAACGGGGAAAAATGACGTATTTTACAATAATACTGCGCCTTTGGTATCCACAATACAATACTTAGAATACATGTATAAACGTGCACACATAAGAAACGTGCTATGAAGATATTAGAATGGCTTCTTCGTGGTCCAGTAATTTATTTCTATTCTTGGCTAGAGTATTTCTACAGCACAAAGTTCCCAATCATAACCAACAAAATATCGAGTACAACTGTCTTGGGATGACAGCTGCAGAGTCACGTGAATGTTGTCGCATTCGAAGTACAGGATGCAGCAACATAACTTCCTTTTTTGCTATTCAAAAAGTTACGAAAAAAGGAAGGGTTGTTGCCGCACCCTGTACAAGGATGCATTCCACAATCTCCCGAGAATATTCTTGAGGTTAGTGTTCCCGACAAAAAAAAACACACAACGATCCAATTAGTGGTAAGATTATTACAATATCTTATAAACTGCTCTGGGTATCACAATTTCGGTTGAAAAAAGCTATGGTTGACTTCCTTAACTTAAAATCTTCTTCTCTGCATTTCACCTCAAAAATTGTGGCGTCATGAGCTCGAGAATAAATCTGATTCCGTGGAACGATAAATCCGCTGTCCATGAAATGGGATTCCTTCACAGTTTCATACAACACTTGAAAATCAATTTTCCACTCGTATGAAGTAGTACTCAGAAGCCACGAAGGTCCTATCAAAGTTTAAATTTAAATTAATTTCGTAGAATTACTTCTTAACAATATCAGGGTCCCGAAAGAGTACGTGCATTTGTTTGAATTATCAATATTGAAAAGAATTCCGCTCACCTGACTACATATTGCAAAACGAGGGAGAATTCCTTCGGTAGAGAATTCCTGTTTGACGAAGATAAAGGTTTCTATTCCATATCTAATAGCTCATAATAGTTATTTATCCTCCCGAGGCCCATTAATGACTTTCGATGAAAAACAACTTCTGTTTGCAACTTCAACCATGACATTTTTCCTCTAATTTAATTCTGTTGCTGTAGTTTTGATAAAGTTCTAATATTAAGACAACATGAGTTCTTCGTTATTTCTAAATAGAGTAGCTTTTACCCTGACCTAATCAAACCATTTGCTATGCAGATATATATGATACGGCGTGATAGATCTCATTGAGTAACTGGGTGGACATCCATGTTGCTGGGTGATGTAACCTGTGGAGTAACTGGGTGGACATCCATGTTGCTGGGTGATGTAACCTGTGGAGCAACTGGGTGGACATCCATGTTGCTGGGTGATGTAACCTGTAGAGCAACTGGGTGGACATCAATGTTGCTGGGTGATGTAACCTGTGGAGCAACTGGGTGGACATCCATGTTGCTGGGTGATGTAACCTGTGGAGCAACTGGGTGGACATCCATGATGCCCAATGTAACCGGAAGCCCTCAGCAGTGCACGAAACAACCTATTCAGAGGACACGCTGCACCAAAGTCCTTTTATCTCAGAGTTGGAGGGAGGAGGGAGGAGGGAGAAGGGAGGAGGGAGAAGGGAGAAGGGAGGAGTTGGGAGGAGGGAGTAGTAGGGAAGGCGCAAGAGTGGTGGTGAACGGAGGGGAAGTACTGAATAGAGGCGAGGAGAGAGGAGAGGTTTGGTGGAATGAGGGAGTAGTGGTGGATTCACTTAGCTTATTTGTTTCGTGAACCAAGTTGAAGCAAGCAGCGAGCTACCCAGCAACTGTCAAAGGACTTTTCTTAAAACAGTATTGTTTCACTTCTCTGGCATCAACATTATTTGCTTAATTAGTAACGAAAAGTAGCGGATGTTTTTAGCTCGCTCTGAATATTCATGCCCGCAACACCAGCACTACAAGCATCACCTCGCCACGCACTACATGTCTAGATGAGCTTGTCTGGTTGAGGAAGAAGGTAAAAACTGAAGAAAAATTGAAATGAATGAAATTCGTTTCGTTTCAGCCACAATAAAGTAACTGGCAGAATCGACAAATGATCGTGTTTTAAAGTCATAAAGTGTAAGGGACGTTACATTACTAAATAACTTCTACGTTTTGTTAAATCTGTTCACTGTTCATTTCAAATATTGTAGATTTGCATGAATAACAATGCTGAAGTTAGCATCATCATCGTAGAATGAAAAAAAATTCAAAAACACCGCACATAACACTAAGGAATGATTGGGAGCCCGACTTCCTCAACAACTAACACAGGGTGCGGTACCACAACTTCCTTTTTTTGAAAAGAACCTCATTTGAAAAAAGGAAGTTATGTTGATGTACCCTGTATCATATGAGACCGATTTTCCTTCGTCAACAAAGTCACCAGAATTGTCACCTTTAGTTTCTTTTCTCTCGAGTTTTGTAAAAGAAAATAGATTCCGAGCTGTGTTATCGAATATCGCTGAACTAAAAAAAAGTGGTTCGAAAAGTCATTACCTCCATTTTAGTTGATATTTTGCATAATGTAACAACAAATGTTGTTAATCGTACTGAAATGTGTATTGAGCTCGGTGGGGTAATTTCAAATTTTAAAAATTAAATAGAATAAAAATGTCAATTCTGTTTTTTGCCATGAAACTTATTTCAACCTTCTAGCTCTAATACCCAACAAATTACAATATTATTGAAAAGGGTACTTTATTCGCGGTCAATTTTACTAGTTTTTAAGCCCCTTAGGCTTTTGCCGGACTTGCAGGTACGGAAAAACACTCTGTGCTCAATGACACCCGATGTATTCTCTGTTTATGTTCATAACTCAAAGCTCATATCTCACACGGGTGTCATCAAACCCACTGTTTGTACTCAACACGCAGCTGGAATTCAGCACCCCGTGGTATAGCTGAGACACCCACTTTCGTAGTCATTGTAAACAGTGGGACAAGATATGCGATGATAGAGATGCCATTTATAGAGTCTAGTCAATTCAGCCGCCCATGCATGCATTACGAAGGCTGATATCTGATCCTCTCTCTGGATTGAAGAACAAATATTTCTTGTTAGTTACACATTACAGAACATGAAGCTACAAGTCTTGTGTTATGCTAGGTTTGAAAAGGTGACTTATGCCAGGTGGCTAGGAGAAATCATTAACATGGATGACGTATGAAGATTTACTGGAAGCATATTCGACTGGTTGAGTTTTATACCGGGGCCCTAAAATTGACAAATGATATTTTCCCAATATTTTATAAATCGAAGCTTGAGAATCAACTTTGGTCCGCCTACTTTTACAAAATACAGTATGAATATCATATATATATATATATATATATATATATATATATATATATATATATATATATATATATATATATCTGAAACCGCGTACCTGTTTCAACAATTATACAGCAATATATATCGTACCAACAATATGATATATCATAATACAGGTGCAATAAATGCATACATGTACATTATTACCCGATATGTATCATTTAAATGTGTATACGTATATGTCTAGTGTAACATGTACATTTCGAGCATAGTTAGATTAAAAAGTTTTCAACAAACTTTTGAAAAAAATTATTGATTGAAGTTTTGATAAACTATCATGAAAGTTCCACTGCCAAATTTTAATGAAGAGATGTTTTTGTCATGAGGAGTAAGAAATACTCCAAAATGTAGTAGAAAATACTGGAAAAAATTAATGACAGAAATTATGAATCAATAAGGCTAGAAAATATTTAGTACCCTTATGGAACAATATTATCTGGTTTTCAACCACGATTTTTATAAAATTGGTGATATTATATTTTTAATAGCAAAGCAGCAATTTAAGAGCATGCTCATATGCTTGGAACACCTAATCTTGAATTTGATAGTCCTTTGACACGTCTGCTGTGTCGAGTCATCAGTTAGCCAGTAAACATCACGCGAAAATTACAGTGTGGATCTCCTAGGTTCTATCTTCTGACATGGGGCTACATGGACTAGTTTTTGAAGCCCCAAATAAACATGACATAGAAGAAGAAAAAGAAGAAGAAGAAGAAGAAGATCTCCGGGGTTGGATAGGCATAGTCCAAGTCGATGGTAAAATCTAAAGACAATTGCAAAGCATGTTAAAGTTCATCTCGGTCCGGTTGGTTAAAAAATGGCAGAAACGGTATTCTACCGTGAGCCGCCTGCGTTCCAGTACCACAAGGAAATTTCAATCATAAGTATAACTAACATTGTTTCAAAAAAGCCTCAAACTACAAGAACAGAATTAGTAAACGAGCTTGAAGCAATAGGAACAAGTGGTTGTCGTCAGACTATGACTAATTTAACTGCAACGACAGGGCCTTAGTTCACACAAGGCTCATGTTTCTTCCTCCAAATACGGCGTCTATAATTGGAATAGTTTTATTTTGATTTTATGAGGCTATTTTTATCAGTTCTATTCTTATCTCAGAATATTGTTCTAGTAGTTTGCTGTTTTTGTTGAACTTTTTATCTTTTGGGAAAGGAAAGTCATGCAATTACGAGGAGTTTCGATAAAAGAGGAACTTTCCTAGCCTTGTAAGAACCTAAATCCTGTTAGAAAAATATAATTTTGAGTCTTGCTGAATAGTACGCGATTGCCACTAAAATCATCACGGGGCTAACTTGTGCTTCGCCAATAGCAGCATACAGCTCGGGTTATCAGCTTCTCTTGGCATTGTCCGTACATAAACTAAGCCGTTTGTGGGGAATAAACGAAACGACGACTTCGGATGATGTAAAATTTTCCTACCATAGCCGTCCAAGTTCGGGGATCATCAGGCCTCTTTTTTCGCAGGGTAGCGTCAAACTCCGGTTGAGAAGATTTAAAAGTCGCATGCTTTCTTATGTTATAAGCATTGTGGGGTTCCCGTCGTACCGAGCGTGCCGGAACAATATCATTTAGGATATTAATGAGCTCTGGTGTCACGTTGTCCGTATTATTTCGCCATTTTTCCGTTTTGTTTTTCCCCGTACTAGATTGTCATATTTCCTTACTAGTTTTTTCATTTTTACCCGCTACGGGTTTCTATCTTTGGCGAGTACCTGTCAGTTAACTTTGATTTGTGTGGACTAGTCCTCTGCAATGACGATGTATACCATGTTTTGAATAACCAAACAATTATTATCAAAAATAATGTTGCTCATGGCTATTTTTAAAATTTCAACTGTTTTCCGTACAAATAATAATGCTAAACAAACTACCACACTTTCTAATAATATTTTTAAATTTAAATGATTCACACATTCTATCTTCTGTCTACGAATATCATTATTCCTGAAAAAAAACATTAAAATGGTGAATAATAGAGTAAAACAGCTTAGCAATCAAACAATCAGCGTAAGCTTATAATATTAGTTATACCCGTCCAAGAATGCCAAACAGAACGTTTTTATGGTCTTGAGAAACTTTTAGTACTTTGCACAACCCATGTGTACTGGTATGTACGTATGGACACTCATATCATAAAAGTAAGATCATAGTATATTCTTCCCTAGTACAAACCTGAAGCAGAGTCTGGTATGCCACTGCCAATGAAACTGAAACACTTTTAGCTAGTTTATATTTTAGGGAAAGAGCAAGACCGAGTCATATCCTTCCCTGGAAGTTTAAATTTTTTAGTATACTAACACGTCATGCTTGATTAATTACGATACTACATGAATAAAATTTGACGTGTGACTTATGATGAAGTAGGATCATTTCTATTTTTATCGAGAAGCTAGGATATCAGTTCATTCTGCAACGAGTAAACTTTGATTATGGAACAACGGTTGTCCTAATGGCTGGTAGGAGACATCAGTTCGCCTCAACTTTCATCGTGTACGAACTTTGCTAAAATTCATGAACGGACGCTACGAATTCCCTTGATCAGAAGATTAACACGTTGACTCCGAAGTGGTAGGTATGTGGGCCACTTAGGTTTGGTTCTATAAATTTTACAGTGCTTTCTACTAATAATATGTACAAAGTGAAGATTTACACCGGCCAGGTAATCGAAGGCAACGTGTTAAAAAGTGTTCATGAACAACTGACTTTTCAAAGCCGAGATTGTTTTTTGCTCCCTCCAAATTTCGTTCTCAGCAAAGGCTGGGTTCAATTCCAGGAAAAACTTTGAAGAAAATTTTCATCGTTAGCGTGAGATATTTCTTTCGAATAACCCACAATATCTTGAAAAATAGGGTAAGGAACTATGGAGTAGTTACCTTAAAAACCGATCAGAAATAGAAGAAATGGGTGTACGAGGTTCCATGTAAGTTTACCTTTACAAGTACCCAAGCGTAATTTTGAACTTGAATGTGGGCTTCTATTTTTTCTTGATTGAGTGTTTTTTTCAGTGCATGCGGTTTGAATCTTACATTTCGAGCGAACGGCAAGAAAAAAAAACACAAACTCGGGTGATGGCACAAATCTCAAGTCAACCTCACAAGTCTAATTCGTGGGGTTGGATCACGGGACTATCTGAATCATACCTCAGTAAGAGGACTGGACGAGTAAAATGGTCGTCGATATTTACGTTTTTTCTTAATTTCTAGGATTTTTTCTGTAATAATCCAGTGCTCAAAGGACGCGTATTAATATATACTAGTACAAAGATATGGCACCTGTTTAAATTCATATCGGTTGTGTAAACACTTTTCTTCACGCTATCTCGTACGAATTCTATGGTTAACTTAATTTAATATCAATACACAATATTTCAGTGCCTAAAGATGCTTCAAGAAAGCAAAGGATGTTTAAAGAAAGTCGTGTTTCCTCTCAACTGCGTTAGCTATGTTGTTAGAAAACAACTGAACCTCCGCCATCCAATGGCGGATCATAGAATGTGTACACTTCGGAAACTATTCATGCTCGAATATGAGTTTCCTATTCAGTCTAGACAGGAATAAATACAAATCAAGTGAAGAAAAGATTTCAGTAAAAATTCCACGGCGATCCCGAATTGTGGACGTACTTTCAGATGCGGTCATTTGTGACCTATGATTGAGGTAGCGTTGTACATTACAGTCACATAGGATAGACAGCAGTACTAAGTTTGTCCGTACTAAATCAACGATGGCAAGTCATTATCAATTTAAAAACGTGGTCAAACCTCCTTGGAAAACGAACACCCAGGATATCACTCATTTCCCGTCGTTTATGGAACAGAAGTGTAAACTTTTGTTAAAATTCCCTTCAGAAGTAGTAAATCCTCTATTTTTTCGTGTCATTAATAGTGAAATGCAATTCAAAAGGCAATAATACTGGTGCAATCATGAAACACCTAAGTTGATCTCATGTGACTTGTGTGTACGTTTATCTCATATAACTCGTAAGTTTCAATAATATAACTGGTTTATTAAAAAATATTATACCTCTTTTACAGCTGTTGATGAAGGAGACAAGGAAGCGTGGATTCCTTTCGAGTGTGAAGAAACGAACGCGTACGTATGTGACGTTCCTGCCGGCACTCCAATCCACCTCCACACACCTCCATGTAAGATCTACAGTTGCACTACAACTCACATCCAGTGCAATAAATTTCCCTCATTCACATTTTTGACTTGCATAATGCTGCTTACGTATAGTTACTAACCAGCCTGGATACTGAATTGAACGCAGCCACCGTGGTCGAGTGGTCTGCGGCCTGTGTTTGGTATCAGGTCTCTGCTTCGGGAAGACAGACTGCGGGTTCGAAACCCGGCAATGAATACGAGCTGTTTCTCGTTTCGCGCCGTGAGCTCGCACTTATCGGTAAGCCCATGGACACATCCCAGGATCGTCGCATAGAGCTCACCATCATCCTAACTCTAAGAATGTTAACCTTAAGAATTTGAAAAACCAATGTACTAATGTCTATGTACTGTGTACTTGATTGGAAATAAAAGTTGTTGTTATTAATAAGATGCGGATCTTAGTTAGCGAGGTTTTTTTTCACACAGGCAATTTTAGTTAGAACCAATCAAAAATTACTGTGTAAGTTAGTAGAGATTAGAGACCAACAGGGCAGAGCCCGTGCAGTTCAGTTCAGGGGCTGTGTAAATGCTTCAGACAATCCATAGCAATTATGGATTACTTTGTTCATGAAGACACGGTATTGTAAACTACGCACATAACAATGATTCCGGTTGCATGGAAACTATGAGATTGAGTATTCAGAAAAAATGTTTCAATGAGTATTGCTCATTTATCGAAGAACACAGTAGTAGTCTTTATGATGTCAGAAATGTGCATAAATCGTTACGCTGTAGTGACGCACAAACGCCGTCACACAAATTTTATCACACGCACACACACGTACATAAATTTCGTTCCTTTGCACAGCTACGCATGATTTCACACGAAAATACTGTCATTGATGACCAAACAAGGGAGGATGACCAGAGTTTGTGTACAGTGGACCAGTACTGTCCAGAGTTTGTGTACAGTGGACCAGTACTGTTCAGAGTTTGTGTACAGTGGACCAGTACTGTTCAGAGTTTGTGTACAGTGGACCAGTACTGTCCAGAGGTCTAGGAGCTGGATCAGTACTGTGTACTGTCCAGAGTTTGTGTACAGTGGACCAGTACTGTTCAGAGTTTGTGTACAGTGAACCAGTACTGTCCAGAGTTTGTGTACAGTGGACCAGTACTGTTCAGAGTTTGTGTACAGTGGACCAGTACTGTCCAGAGGGCTGGGAGCTGGATCAGGACTCCTGCTACTACAGTTCAGACTACGAGGACACGTGGAGGGCTGGGGAGTCTTATTGTGAGGCCAGGGTGGACATCTGGACTGAACAAGATTTTATTCACAGTGACATTTTCCTGTCAATATTAGGAAATTGCGTTAAGCCCTAGAGATTTGCTCGAAAATTCATTATAATATGCCGCTAAATTTTATGAAGCTTTTAGCTTTTATTAAAAACAAGTTTAGTTAAATAGTATTGTCCAAATTTTTGATGAGATGAACTGGAACTTTATCGTCAGCGTGGAGAAACTTCTCAGCACTACAGTCAAGTTGAATTTTAATTGCCAATTCATTTTCCTAACGTCGTTGGCCGTAAAAATTCAATTGTCGTCACGATGGCTAGTGACAGATGAATTTTTCAGTGCGTTTCCATATTCCATGAATCCAAAACATTGCGTCTCAGTCACTAGCTCCTGAAAAATAGCTTAACTCGTTATCATGAGACGCATGTGAAACATAACGAATTAGCACCGTAGATTTTTTTAATTATTCGGACATAGAAAATTATTTTATTTATTTGTACAAAGAACATTCTTTCGTAAATAAATTGAAGGTTCAATGTTACCTATAAGTAATGGAAGGGCTTATGTAAAATGTATTTCTCAGTGCGAGCTTTAGCTATGGCTCGTATTGCACTTGTTTTCAGGCATAAACTGAAATTCAGGTTCATTTCATCTTCATATTTAAATGACCAATTTTGTCAAGCAGAGCACGATTACTAATGCATAAGCTTATCAGCTCTCGATGAAAATTCTAATTTTGCTTGAGATTAAATTTTTATTTTGTTTCTCACTTAAATATCGTGGTTTCACTTAGTAGATTCGATAAAATAAGTTCCTTACAAGTTGGTCTGTCAAGGACAAAATCTCATTAGGGTTACTCCAGGTAACAGTAATTACACGAAAAGGACATTTTAATGCATGTACATATGCAGCTCAGTAAGCTACGACACGAGTACTTGACATAAATTAGTATGCAGTTGTGAAATTTTAGGAATATTAATTTAACCCTCACTCCCCTCTTGGCGGTCACTGAGTGACTTTGTTACTGGCAGTAAATTCATCGCAATTTAAATTGAATGAAGTCTAAATTTATGTTTGTCTAAATTTATGTTAGTCTTAATTGGTATCAGTCTTAATTGATGTTAGTCTTGATTTATGTAGTCTAAATTAATGTAAACCTAAATTTATATAAGTCTAAATTTTCACCTGCAAAATTCAGAAAAATGCTCGAACTCTGTAGGGCATAAAGCAGTTTCGGAACGATAAAAGTTTACTCGTCTTTCACTAAATTTATGCAGCCTTCTTCGAATTGAAACTACAGGGAAAAAGTAAATTAGATTCTTGAAGGACATCAGCCAAGTATAAATGGCATGTCATAAACAACAGCGGATTTGAGCTATGACCAAGAAACAAGTTTAACGCCCTCACCCGTTCAAAATAAAATAGAACAGAACAGAGTAAAATAAAATAGAATGAAGTAATAGGAACGCGCCGTTTGGTTCATTTGTGGATTGTTACCCAAGTCCCACGCCGTCTAAAGTAAAGGCATCAATCCCGCTCATACACCTCAATCACGCAAGCCCTTTCAGCTGCACGCTCCTTAATCGTGCGCAGGCATTTCAGCCACGCACATGTATCGCAATCACACTAACTCCAATCACACCCTGGAGTTAGGAATATAGAATCAGTACTTCATAATACTGGGGGGGTTTATTGTCCAATATTTGTCAAGACGATTTTTGAATGTGTTCACAGTGCTTGCAGAAACGATGTTATCAGGTTGCTAGTTCCAAGTATCGGCAATTTCAACTGGCCTACAAATCCTTCCAGAACTGATTTATTATTTCTCAAGAGAAATGCTGTCATAGATTTACCTGAAAACACTCCAAGTAGAGATTTGCTTTTATTTTCCCGTCTCAAAACATCTTACGACGCAGTGAGAAAAATTGTCACTCGAAAGTCTTCAACAGAAAACCCCGTACAACTTGTCAATATTTTTTTTGTGTTCCTATTCTTTCATTTCTGTCCTTAATGAGAAGATGTGGAGGGATAACTTGGGTTTTTTGTCGATTCTTTTACATCATCTGTCAACATCCTATTATTAATTCAATTTTTGAAGTCGTACCTTCTCTTTAGTAACACAGCCTCGAAATGCATAATGCAAGTCATTGCCATTTTTACATTTAGTCTTGCAGTTTAAGGTAAACTCAGCCTAAGTAATAATAATAAATTCGACGTGGTTATTTCTTTGTGATAATCCGAAGATGATCGTGAAATATTATGCGTCCACAACTGTACACCTATTCATTATTTTTAAGTAAGAATTTCAGATGGCTTTATCGAAGCCCGTGTGCAAATTGATTTCAATGAACACTTTAACTTGCAATAATTAGTTTCCTCTTTGATCATTAGACACGCAGTGCACACACATACACTACACATAATTATATGCAATTTGTAAATTGTGCATTGTAGAATTACATCACATGTGTATTTTTTGACTCCTTGCACACTTAGAAAAAGTAGTAAACATTTAACACAATACTTGCAACCCTCTCCTCACAGCCAAAGTTGAAGATGAAGCCTGGATTGGCCTCAACGACCGCACAGAAGACGGCCATTTCGAGTGGACGGACCACAGCGCCGTCGTGTTCCAGACCTGGGCCGGCGGTGAGTGCTGTGTGGTGCTGTGTGTAGGTGCTGTGTGTAGGTGCTGTGTGTAGGTGCTGTCTGGTGCTGTGTGTAGGTGCTGTCTGGTGCTGTGTGTAGGTGCTGTCTGGTGCTGTGTGTAGGTGCTGTCTGAACACTCGCCTCCATTGGTCAGCTCATGCTATAAATGAAAATATTTTTCAAATTATGTCACGATAAAGATGGGAGATATAAAATCGAATCTACATTTGGTTGATAATTGTTCAATGAATTCAAGTGACAAACTAGCTAAAGTGAGACTCCTTGTTGACCATCTGAAAAGGAAGTTCAAGCAAATCCATATGGAAGAAAATTTATGCGTTGACGAGCAAATATCATAGTTTCCTTCAAGGGTAAGTCTTCACTCAAGCAATATATCCCAATGAAGTCCAATATATGGAGATATCAAATATTTGTTCTTGCAGATAGTAAAGGCTTAGTTTGACTTCTTCCCATATACAGGAAAAATTATGGCTGTAGCCAGGGCAGGTGTCTCTGATCTGGGTCCAAGCTCTAACGCTGTTCTGAACTTGGCAGAAACCAATCCAGATGGCAAAAACCATAAGATCTATTTTGATGACTGGTTCACATCACTGAAACTAATTTCTTATTTGGCATCATGGAAAATATGGGCTTGCCGAACTGTTCAAGAAAGAAGACTTAGAGGGTTGAAGTTCAAGTCTGACAAACAATTAGGTGAGCAGGACAGAGATTCATTTGATGAGCATGTGATTGAAATTGATGGCGTTTCAATCACTGTTGTGAAATGGCATGATAAAAAGTCTGTTTGTCTTGCTTCTAGTTTTCTGACGTCTGCCCCATTACATTAGCGAGAGAAATTTGATCGCGAAGCAAAAGAGAGGATAGAGGTATCAGTTCCTAATATTGTGTCATGCTAAAACTATATGGAGGGTTTTGATTTGCATGACCAGTACATGGCATACTACCGCATGAACTTCCGCACTAAGAAAAATTATTTCAGACTTATATTTCACTTGTTTGATATGGCAGTAGTAAACAGCTATTTACCATAGCGTATAGCTGAAAATTCTAAGGGATTTGCATATCATAATGAGACATCATTATGTGACTTCAAACTGAAGCTGGCAAATTCCTAGATCAAAAGTAGGAAAAAATGCTCTGAAGAAGAGAGGGCGACCATCAGAAGAGAGCGTGCAGCAAAAGTATGCAAAGAAAAAGAAGACAGGGAAAGCATCAG
>VCRD01006260.1:8796-22015 GCA_006783055.1 Trinorchestia longiramus
GAGGACAACTTATTGAGACCTTTAAGTATCTAAATGGCCTCAACAATGTTACCATGGAAGGGCTCTTCGAAAGAGACGGTAACGTAAGAACCAGAAATAACGGTCAAAAACTATTACTGAGAAACTTCAAGACATCTCAAGCTATGAACTTTTTTCCCGTTAAAATAGCCGCAACTTGGAACAAGCTGCCAGAAAACGTAGTTTCTGCTGGCACTGTGAACACATTCAAAAATCGTCTCGATAAATTTTGGACTACGAACCCCCCAGTACTACATCCTGCTAATTATGTCCCTAACTCCTTAAGGTTAATGTATGATTGAGATAAATGCTCGTGACATAAACGCCTGTGCGTGAGTGACATGTGTGCACACGACTAAATTGACTTACGTGGTTAAGGTGTACGTGCATGACTGATGGATTTACTTTTAGACGGCATGGGACTTCGGTATTGAACCAAGAATGGGCCAAATGGCTCGTTCCTATTGCCTTATTCTATTCTATATTCTATTCTAGACTTCTAACTTATACCGATCGCCACAAGAGGAGTGTCTGTAATCTTAGAAGAAGAGTGTCTGTAATCTCACAAGAGGAGTGTCTGTAATCTCACAAGAGGAGTGTCTGTAATCTCACAAGAGGAGTGTCTGTAATCTCACAAGAGGAGTGTCTGTAATCTCACAAGAGGAGTGTCTGTAATCTCACAAGAGGTGTGTCTGTAATCTCACAAGAGTTGTGTCTGTAATCTCACGAGAGGAGTGTATGTGAAAATGTTATAACAGTGCGAGGCTTTTGTCAAAAGCTGATTACTTTATCAAGAAGCACTCCATAAATCCACCAAAAAAGTTATACATTTTAAATCAATGAAGATAACATATATATGCAAGTGTGCACTCGATAGCTACAGCCTGGATGGATTGCCAGGCAGTACCAGGTGCAGCAATGAACAACAAAATGAAGATGGTAGCAGAATTCTTGTTCACGGGTTGTTAGCTTGTAATAAGGAATGTTGAAAGGACAAGGCCCGCAAAACTCAACACTGCTAAATTTTGCATTCAATTCAAAATTCATATTAGTTTTAAAATAAAATACACTTCAAAAAGAGCTTTACACCGCAAGAATTCACATTAATGCATTTAAGGCTAATTCAAATTCCAGTTACCTATTCAAGAGAAGTTACAAACAAATGAGTTAGCTTACCTGTCATTGATATCACCGTTGGGGAGGAACACGAGCTTATGGAAGGGCTTGAAATAACTGCCTTTGGCTCTTTTACTCTCGAGGATCTGAGCGTAGTCGGACAGCACACGCACTGCAGGGTCACGTACGATGAGCAACAGTTTGATGTTTGGGTCCATGGCATAAATGCGAGCTGGAGCTTCATGTGACACAAAGTAACTTGGTGTTTTCTCTATGGTGATCTGCAAGACACGAAATATTAGGATGCATGGCGTATGCTTCAGGGATCCTCTTCTTGGTAACATAGACGTACGTACTGAGATCGGATACTTGTGCAGTTCCCAGTGTGTAAAAGGACGACCGGTTTCGAAGATCAGCAGTCGAGCCTCTGCAATCTCAGTGATAACATCTATTCACTCTTGCTGTCGAATGGTTACCCTCGGAAACCATTTTTGTAACATAATAACATTTATTCGGAATTCATGGTGCAATAAATAAATATATATGCAAAACCTTTGAAACACTTCATTGCAATTCATAGTGCAATAAAGAAATATACGAAAACCCTTTTAAACAAAGCATTATTTAATATAAAAAATTGCAAAGAACCCGTGGAAAACTAACGATTGTCACTGTGGCTGCTGCCTAGAAAAAAGTAGCAAACTAACATAAAATGGCTAGTAGTTCGGTGACAATGGTACAGCCCTGCTAATTTATCTGATACGGAGAACCAGACAACATTTAATAAAATACAAAAAATTCAGCATAAAGCAACAAAAATAATTTCTGAACTCCGCAATCTCAGCTACGAGTGACATCTTCAAAAGCTGCTTGAACTCATCTCCCTAGAATCAAGAAGACTGTGAGGATAACTCATTGAGACTTATAAGTATCTAAATGGCCTTAAGGATGTTACCCTGGAAGGGCGTTTCGAACGAGACGGTAACACGCAAACCAGAAATGACGACCAAAAACTAATAATCAACAACTTCACGACATCCCAAGCTCTAAACTTCTTTCCGGTCAAAATTACTGTAACTTGGAACCAGCTGCCCGAAAGCACCGTTTCTGCAGGCACTGTAAACACATTCAAAAATCGTCTCAACAAATATTGGATTAAGAACCCTCCAGTATTATAACGTACTGATTCTATGTCCAGAACTCTTGAACCAGTAGATGATTGTGGTACAGGTCCATGACTAAAATGTTCGTGCGTGAGTGAAGTGCGTATACGCGACCGAATTGGCTTACGTGATTGAGGCGTATGTACGTTATTTATACCTTTACTTTACTAGACGGTATGGGACTTCGGTAGTAACCTAAGAATGGACCAAACGGCTCGTTTCTATTGCTTTATTTTATTCTATTATTTTTCTATGCTAAGATAATTTTTAGCCGAAAAACTAAACTCACAGATTCCCGGAAAAAGAAATGCTAAGTCTGTTGTGGATAGCTAAAAACAATTTAGAGGAGCACTAAGCCATTAAAGCAAGATAATGACAAGTTACCATAAGAACACCAATTCCCATAACAGAACACAAAAAACTGCCCTGCTAGGTCTAAGTATAAGTAGAATGTTCTTTTACTTGATTATCAAAAGAAATGGGCATCTTCCTGCGATACCACTCAAGGCCTCTGCTGTAGCGGTCATCATCATCAAAGAAGTGGACCTCGGCGTCTCTCTTGCGGATGTTGGGGTGCAAGTTAAGCATCTCGAGGAGTGCTCTCGTGCCGCACTTACGCACTCCAATGATCAACACTTCTGGCAGCCTCCGCTGTGCTCCCTGAACTCACAGTCAAGTCAAACAGCCCGAGTTAGTTATTGATTCAATTTTAGCAAAAAATCTTCAAATAATTTCAGCTTTTGAATAAAATGGCATGATTGTATTTATGCAAGAATAAAATTTATGTAAGTACATTGATATAGGTTTTGCTTCAACTGTTACATTCACACGTGAACATCCACTCACATACATATTTTGGATGGTGAACAATATCAAGACCATTTCTAGCAAATCTCCCTACCCATTTGAAAACCACAGCTTGCACAATATCAAGATTGAAAAAAGCCCACTTAAAAACTGAAAAATTAGTAGTAGTTAAATAGAAGTCTTCTACTGTACTCGATGGTAATGGAAAACAGAATGTAGAATATTATATATCGTTTTGGTGTGCAGTACCTCGCAGCATTAGTAATCTTAAAATACACGGCTGTAATTAAATGTTTATACTTTCCACATTACACTTCTAGTTTTTCATTCACATCTGCTGAAAACATTACGCATGTATATATTCTATCATGCTGTGCAATCATAGTGTTATGCATGAACCCTGTGAACAAGCATGTGTGTTACTATACAGTATGTAATAGGAGGTATCAAGAGCTCTAATCAGCTATATTCTGGACAAATGGATTACAGCAGAATAATACCAACAAAATTCCATATCAAAAAGGATTTATCAACAAAATGTAATATTACGAATGATTTATCAACAAAATGTGATATTAAAAATGATTTATCAACTAAGTATTATATCAAGAAGGATTTATCAACAAAGTATTATATCAAGAATGATTTATCAAAAAATGTCACATCAAGAATGATAAACAATCAAATGAGAGCCTGCCATTAGCCTGAAGTGGAATGTGTGTCAGTACTGCAAGTTTGTTGAAAATGTAAAGACAGCAGAGCTAAGACTGACCTTCACACCTGTGTCTGTTTTTTATTGGTTAGACAATAGCATCAATTCATTAACCTTGTTCTGTCTGCTGGGACATGTAGTCCCACAGACATTTATGCGTAGACAATAGCATCAATTCATTGACCCCATCCCATCTCCTGGGACATGTAGGGCCACCAACATTTTTTAAATCCTTAGCTAGTTCTATTTGTTCAATAAACACATTAATATAAAACTAAACTGGCATTTTTACTTATAAAAAATAGTAGCTCATTACTTCACCATGGTTATAGAGTTACGAAGCTCTTAGTTTTTTGTGCACTGCAGCAGAAAATTTCAAATAACCTAATATACCTAATTTTAATTAAAACTTTGTTAACTGGGTTGTTCCTACCTCATTATAAATGTGAAAATGTTTGTGATCAATTTCAATAATGGGCTTTCACATATAAAACCTCAAAGTTTCAAGCTAAGAAAATGTAAGTATGTAGTACATATAGTGATTTCAAGAAATATTTCAGCTGGCACTGAAGTGTTTCTACAGTATTGACATAGCAAAACCCTCCAAAAAACTTGGAGTTAAGTAAATATCGGCATAAATTAAGACACCAAATTACCTTGACTTTTAGCCTAGGGTGTCTGCTGAATCCCTGACTTTCAATAAGATTTTGTTGGCTGGAAGAATATGGCACAGAAAACAATGGGATGACGACTGCACTGCTATTCTGCGAGTGGAGGGCTGAACTAGACCAGCCATTGCCATGCTTCACACCTGGTCTTGTAGAAGTCGGCAGAGCTGCAAATATGTTCAGGGATGAAAATGTATAAGGTCATCACATAAGTTCTGTTCAAATTTTATCTTATTTTAAATTGAATGAAATTTAAATAATATTTTATAATGTATCATGGAGCTGAACATTGTTTTTATGTTTAGATGCATTTAAACTGATCAAATTTTATTTCAGAGAACAATAAAATTAAATTTTGTTTGATTAAAAGCCTGCAAACATGAAAGTATCCAAGAACCATTTGAGGTACATAATGCTTTATGAGTTCAAGAAAGGTAACTCAGCAGCCAAAGTGACTAGAAACATTCAATCAATTTATGGAGAGGAATGTGTGAATGAAAGAACTTGCAGAAGATGGTTGGCGAAATTCAGAATTGGAGATTTCAGCCTTGAAGATGAAGATCGAACAGGACGTCCAGTTGAATTTGATGAAAAACTTCTTGAAGTAGCTCTTGAAGAAAATCCTGCTTTATCAGCTGAAGAATTGGCAGTGGTTCTCAGTTCAAACCATACAACTGTTCATCGTCATCTTCAAAAACTTGGAAAAGTTCCTAAACTTGGAAAGTGGGTCTATTATCAATGAAAAGTTGGACAGAACTTATGGGATGACCTAATATAAGTACTAACATATTATTCTGGTACTCAGATCCACAGTGAATGATAATATTGAAAAGAAGTAAAGTACTTCATGTTCAAGAAGTGTGGGGTGTTTTCTGAGATGCATAAAGATAACTAAAGTAACTGCTCATCTCATAATCATTTTCATAATATTCTGCTCAATTATGTCAATCATTAAGTAAAATTCAGTAATAAACTAGTTCCTAAGTAATGCCCCAATGGTGAAAAAGTTTAGTCTTTGACAATAAAAATAGTATTGCATTCAAGACGAAAAAATAGCATGGAAAAAAAGAAACAAGAAAGAAAACAATCATGTCATAAATTGGTTGCATGGTATGGCAGTCATCTACACAAGTGACAATAAAGAAAAATGGAAACATAAGACCTAATAACTACATCCAGACTCCAGTAGTAGCATGGCTGACTCTGACACGAGTGCTAATGATACTACTCAGAAGCACTAATTCCTATGAAGAGGCCTATACATGCCTCTCATTTCAGTGAAGCTTAGAAATCCATGTCACCCTGAAAGTGCATGAGTACACAAGATAAGCTGGAGAACAATCTCTTTCAATACACTGCATAGAAACCTATCTCATCATTTTAAGGGATTAAAGTTCCAATGTGTTACATAGTTAATGATAGCATAAGGGTCAATATGCCTTTATATTTTCAGTTTAGTTAGAATGGAATCCTTTCTTAAAAAAAAAATCCTTAACTCTTTCAACAAATACAAGGTTAGCTATGAAATCATGAGTGAGTAATCATCAGAAGACAGAACCACACATTAGAACACGAACCTTTGAGTTCTGGTATTTCTTAAAAAAAAAGCCTCCAGAACCACACAGCTCAAGTGCCAGTATTAGAAATAAGAGAAAATTACTTTTAAAGTTCTTCAACCATAAATCCCCTTCTAACAAAGAAATAAATTTCAAAGAAGTTTGATATGAAAGCCCTACTGTTCAGAAACTTTTTGACCATCAAAAAAATTGTATGGTGTGCTTGCCTGCTAGGATGCGAAATTTGTAACCCCTTTCAGTTTTATGTAAGTATCTGCAGTACCAGTGCTTTAAACACAAAAAAGTCCCAACTCAAGTCAATGATATTTTCAACACTTTTTTGTATTGCAACAACCACATTACTATGAGTGACATCAGCCATAATGATAACAGAAATAGCAATTATAATAAAAGAAATATTAAGCACTTCATTTTAGAGGACCCACACGGCCTACAAAATGGCAAAGAACAACAGCATTAGTTTAGGATCCTGGGGGAGAGTTGTATGCAGCTAGTGATTGATAGTGATTGGTCCTTGTAATGCATTTCTTAAAGGGGAAAATTTATGATTGGCTCTCTTTTTTTCCCTTCAACTAGCACCTACATGGTTTAACGGTAGCACTCAAGAAGACTCGGGTAACTCTCAAACCCCCATCAATAATAATAACATTCCTTGTACAGAATTTTCTACTATACGGTAACTAAAAGGTGGAAAACAATGTTTTAAACGTCAGAGCTAAAGTAAGTAAAATCTAACACTTCTGGTGAAGATAGTAACTTAAATATTTCTGTAGTGGTGCTTGAGCCTCATGGTTCCATAAACTTTAAATGAAGTCTTTGCATTTTCTTCCACAGAAAGGCCAGTGAAAAATATTTAAAAGGTGGGCGAAAAAAACTGAACAAATCTAAATTCTGCCCCAAGTACCTCATAAACTCCCTAACCAAATTGAGCAAAATTTTCAGGCAATAAAAATGCCGGTCTAATGAATACCGGTCTAAAATACCGGTTCAATTTTATTTAATATAACCGGCATCCCCAGCACAGATGGCCTCGAGACGGCACTTAAAGATTTTGCAGGTTTTGACAAACGTAGTCCGTGTTCATGGTCATACACGCCTGGTCAACGGATGCTTTAATGGCGGTGATGTTTGGGTGGCGAACGTGACAGGCCGTGGCTTCAATGTGCGGGCCTCCATGTTTCTCACAGAGTCGACTGTCCAAGTCTTTTTATTTGAGAAGATGATCACTTGACCAGGTGGAGCAGACTTGAAATCATTCATGAGCCTCTGTCAACGTTCGCAACGTTCAAAACGCTTGGCGCAGATGGCTGGCGTGAGCAGCGGCCTCTCAACAATGACAAGGGACTCGCCTCCCAGCTTTGCGACTGCTCGTCTAACTGTGGCCACTTCAACCCCGAGTCTCCTGGCGTGTTGGCGCATAGACGTCAAAGCACTGCTTTGAAAGGCATCTCGCAAGCTGTCTCGATCAACACTCTTTCGACCACTGCCAGCACGTTTAATCGTGTAGACTGTAGACGGTCGTACGGGACACCCCGTCCAGATTTGCGACCTGACTCACTTTGATTCCCACACGAAAAAGTGCAGACACATCCACTTGTTAATCTCGCTGGAAAACCATTTTACAGTATACAACAATAACAAAACTATATCTTCAAGGTCAAATTAACAGGCATTTAGGTGATGTGCGTCAATTCAAGATAAGAGTTTCCAAACAATCGGAATATTTCGGCCCACCAGGTAAGTCATCATATTCATTATCAATTTAGTAGAGTTAAAATACAATATGCATCTTAAATATACCATAATTAACCTATATACTGACAGCTGGCCAAGAATGAACCCAATCATTCCTACTATAGGCTGCAGCAACATAACTTCCTTTTTTCAAAGTGCTTTGCTCTGAAAAAAAGGAAGTCATTTTGCCACACCCTGTATTACTGGCTACCTACCATATCTTCCTTGGCAGTATTTTCTGGAACATCTTGTTGGTACACTCCAGTTTTGCTATGCTTGAGGTTCCTCAAGTGAACTAGTATCTTTGATAGAATAGGTAATTTGGAAGAAAAACTTTAATTAGAGCTGCATTCAAGAATTTCTGACACACAAGCATTATCAACTCCTAATTGTCTCCAGCAAATCCTTCAATATTTTAAAGGGAACTAATAAGTACTTTCCTTAGTATTACATGAATTAGAAACCTAAATAATTTAAATAAAATGATAAATTTAATGCACATCCAAGCATTGTTCTATAACATGCTGGGTTGAAGTAATTCTTTTTTCAATAACTTTTGTTAAATTATACAAGGAAATAACAACCGAGTTATATAATATAAGAAAAAGTCAATAACCAAAGTACTCACCACTTAGGAAAGAATATGACTGTAGAGGCTTTGTGTAGAGAACCAAAAAACTAAAGACCAGCGATAAAAAGACGATACAAATGAATGGCTTCTTGGAATGAAAAGCACAGCTTTTGGTGCTCCTGTCACTTCCAGCATAACTCTCTTTTGAGTGACATGGGGAGCATGAAGGACATTTCCTCAGCCCCCAGCAGAGCATGCCTCTACTGGCAAGCCCCCAACTCCGAATTACAAACTTTCGACACAGTGCGTTGTTTGCGTAGCAATTTATGTCAAACTTCTATGCATATTTCTCTTGTTCTACTTACAGTTCAACCTTAAACATTCAGAAAAATCAATATCTGCAATAAAACAAACAATAAATTCAAGTTTTAGTCATAGATCAAGGCTAGAAATTATTACACACATTTTTCCTTATCAAAGAAAGCATCGGCAGTCATGCCACGTCAGATATACAAGGTTACCAGAACAATTAGAGGTGCAGACAATATACAAATTCCAGATTGTTGCTTGTGAGCCTGTTAAGCTAAGACATAACTAGGTATGCTCACAATAGTAGTACTTGAGAGTTTTGACATTTTAAAATTTTTGAAACATAAATTAATTATTACAGATGTGAGTACCTAGGTATTGAACAACTTTAGTAAATATATTGTGAATGAATGAAGAACATACATAATATTTTGGTAGCTGAAAATCCTTCCCTTCTATTTGAGATATTTTTAAATACATTCAGAACTATCTGCTAATTTTGAAATTCTCATTACAATTTTGGGCTATTGGAACTCAAGTAACACCCTGCAGGCAGATAAGTGTGCTCCAACAACTGAGCGAGCATGATTGAGATTCCATGAACAATACTGTCAAGCATAGTAGGCACATGAATTATATTGAACAATGCATAGAAAATTTTAAAAAAAATATATTCTTAGAATAGCATGATTTTGATACAGACATTGATCTTCCATTGAAATCTTAAGAAACACATCTGGGTTAAGCTGCATGGATGTTCAGTAAGATTTTGTCTTGTGGCACTTAGGACCTCCGAGGCATGTTTTCAAAGTAAATACTGTTTTTAAACAAAAATAAACGAAGTAGACTTTTCTGTGCAATTTTATTTACATGAAACCCTGTACATACTTTACTCTACTTACGTCCTACCACCAGCTTGGTCGACTGGTGAGCGAATCTGCTTTCGAGCGGGAAGACCCGGGTTCGAATCCCGCTGCCGACAAGGTTGACGCAGCTAGAAATACGGCATGGGACTTGGGTAAAACAACCGAATAATTATCGAAGTAATTAACCGACCCAAGAATGGGCCAGAAGGTTCGTTCCTATAGCCTCATTCTATTCTATTCCACTTATCTACACAATTTCTATCAACATTAAGGCACTTATTGAGTACTACAACCAGCTTTCGAATACCATCCTTGTAGAAATCTGTCGCATAATTAGACAACGGTAGACATATGGTCATTTTTAAATCTTCATTCTCATTGCATCCTGACCACCCAGATGATTCTTCTATCTCACTCGTCTTATGAGATTTTTCAACTTTCTGCTCCAAATAGTCAATAATGACTTAAGGTCGCCAACTTCGTTCCTCATCATACACATTGATACAGCCATCTTTAAAGACTTTCATCCATTTCCATATCATCCCCTCACTCATAGTGGTTTTCTGCACACACTTCACTGATATAACGATGAATTTCAGCCTCTTTCATGCCTTTAGCATTAAAAAGACCAATCACAGTGCGTACTACATAGTCGCGGAATTCTTAATCAAAGGAGACATTTCAAATTCGCACACAAACGTATACACACCGAATGACTCTGTACTGGCATCTCTATCTTCCCAATAAAATGCAGTACACAGCACTCATGCAACAAATGCCGACAGCTTTTCAAAGGTACTTACTTTTTGCCAGAACTTCAAAACACTACTTTAAAAATATGCCTTGTAAATCATTTCAGGGTTATAACGTTTAGTCCATTAAAATAATGGCAAAATTAAAGTCTTTCTAAGACAACAAATGAGTGTTGTAAAATTTATACTATAAGGGACATAATGCTGAGTAAATTAGCGGGTCAGTATCAAATACAGTGGAACTTCGTTTCTCAAACGTTTCCGTACTCGGACAAATCGGTTTTCAACCATAAAATTCAAGTAAAATTTACCTCCGTTCTCGACCAAGAATTTGAAATTCAACCAACCCGCGAGTGGTGCACAGCTTGTTCAGCACCCTGAGTTTACTGAGGCTGAGCCCACCCCCCCCGGGGGAAAGATTTAGTTGTTATTCACCCATGCTGCCGTTAAATTATCTCTGAATTCATTAGTATTATTGCTGTGTTGCTTGCATTTCAGTGTTACTTGGCTCTCAATCATGTCTCCTATGAAGAGTTCAAGTGATAGTTATAAAGCTAAAACAAAAACCTCACGAGCAACGATGGAAATAAAGAAGGAAGTCATAGCAAAACATGAAAACAGAATGCGGGTGTCGGACCTCAGTGTGTCTCTTATGTAAACTAATAGTTCATGTCTTATTTACTGTTAGATTAGATTAGATGATTTTTCATCATTATATATATATATATATATATATATATATATATATATATATATATATATATATATATATATATATATATATCAAGGACTACCATAAACAGGACGTACACGGCCATATAGTGGAGTACGCTAGCGGAGGCCATTGCATTCTTAGTAACACAACATTTTCTATTGGACAAATTGATCAAAAATTACTTCTTCCAAGCAATAGAAGGGATAATAAGGTCTTACAGTAAATTTTAAATGGTTTAAAGCACTGTAATGCTTTGAAATACCAATTTTAGCTGGACTTAACATGTATTATTGTATGAGTTTAGTGGCCACTTTATAGAAAGCAGAGTTGCTGCAGTTTTAGACTTTACAAAATGGATAATAGTTAAACCTTTTCCAATGCAAACAACCAAACATACAAATATTCACGCAAATAAACAAACAGACATAGAAGCAAAAACCCACCAAACTGCAGCGATTAGTCAGCCAAACATTTACTACATTCCACCGTTCAACATATTCACTATATTCCACCAGTTGAGGATGATTTGGATGAACTTAGCAGTGTCAGAGCATCCTCTGAGTTTTAATGAAGTTGAGTTCTGATACAGTACATTTGCACTTTAGCAAATGTACTGTGTCAAAAAGTCGAAACCAGACACGTTTGTTGTCAAGAGGATGCTTGGCTGTGACACTGCAACCACCCAGCCGATTTAACAGCTTACAATACTGCTGGTTCACCTTGTGGTTGTCTGTGATAGACCCGATGATACGTCTAACAGCCTTCTCAACAGCAGCTGCAGCCTCCTTCACACGCTCAAGCTAGTATCTTGCCGTCAGCTTGTGGACAGGTGTCATAGAAATCATCAGACTAGGTCCTTTGTGCAGAAACTTCATCATGACACACAGCATAGAAGTGGCCTCGCAGTCTCAGTTGTTCTCGGCCATGCCACTCGGCACCCCACCAGAAAATGAAACAGTTGGGCAAATCTGTACTTCATCAACCATGAGAAACACATTCTTCTGCTGCAGTGTATGGACTTTGTCAAATGTTTCTCTCAGCAACCCGATCTTTGTCAATAGATGAAGTGATGTAATAAAGCTCGCGCTTGCATGGCAGCTCCAAAAAGTCTCTGAGCTGTTCATAATTACACTTTGGGTATGATTGAAGAGCAAAACAATAATCATTCATGGAAAACTGCTTCTTTGATAAAAGTTCCAACTGATGTGTCAAAAATACCAACTTTTTCTCCTTCTCAGTGTCGACACAGGCTGATGTGTGAGCTTGAAGAAGAGTGACAATATTTTGGATCGTTTTACCAAACGGGATGTCATAGTTCATTGCCAAGCGCACAGTTTCGTCGAACTAAGTATACAATCTCAAACCATTGTTGGGATGAAGTATCTTAAACAGTGGTACACTAATGCCGTTCTTGAACGCACTGAGCATTAGTGGGGAACACAAAGTGGGCTTGTTTTCGACAATCACAGACAGGCTGCACTCACTGAATTGTCGGTCATGAATAAACACACAAGCCTTTCTTTCGATCTTGAAATAATCAAGTTCTTGTACTGCTTCTGCTGGTTACGTTCAGGTTTGAAAGCATCAAATGAAGTAATCTTATACTTCTGAAGAAAATACCTCAGTTGTTGGTCTTCCACTTTGGCCGGGCGAGGTGCAGGTTTTGGAGATGGCAGACATGAAGCAGGCACATTGAAGATACTGGGAGGGATTCCAGGTCGCATAGAACCACCACGCAATTTGATCACAGGTGGGTCAGCACCCCAGTGTATCTCAAAAATGAAAAACTTGTCTGGATTACCAACAAAGTTTTCACGAGGTGGAAAAACATCAAGCCACTTCTGTCTCTCAGACTGTTCTTTCGGCAGGCGAAACACACGGCGCCTGTTCTCCTTATTGTAATTAGCCCGACAGTTCACAACCCCACACTTGTTTGGCATTTTTAATATATATAATTAGCAATAAACTTTGTAAACAAACCGTATCCACTTAGAAATACACCAATGTGCCTCAAAACAAACAACAATGTCCGATTCAAACCGAGCGACAGACTACGACAATGTTCGCACTGTGACAGTTGGTGACAACTGAACTCGGTGAACTGGTCTCCGCTAACGTAGTCCGCTATATGACCGAGCATGTCCTGTTTACAGTAGTCCTTGATATATATATATATATATATATATATATATATATATATATATATATATA
>VCRD01006261.1:8366-28280 GCA_006783055.1 Trinorchestia longiramus
TGCTTGTGTCTGCTTCAGTGGCTGTAAGTGCCTTTGCTTGTGTCTGCTTCAGTGGCTGTAAGTGCTTTTGTTTGTGTATGCTTCAGTGGCTGTAAGTGCTTTTGTTTGTGTATGCTTCAGTGGCTGTAAGTGCCTTTGCTTGTGTCTGCTTCAGTGGCTGTAAGTGCCTTTGTTTGCGTTTACTTCAGTGGCTGTAAGTGTTCTCATTTATGTATGCTTCAGCTGTTGTGAGTGGCCACATTTGTGTATGATATGATGAAACCTATACATATATTATTAACTGCTGTGTTTGAAGATTAGAATGCAATGCAATTTCAAGGTTAGCAGTACAGAAAGACAATATCAAACTGGGAAGGGAAATCCCCTATTATTTAATCCTAAAAAGTGCATTCCTATTTTATTATTATTACATACACTTGTTTCTGTTGCTTATAAATTTTACAGAAATATAAAGAATTTATCTATGCATATAGCAAGGTAAGACCTGTGTATCATGAAATTTTGAATGCAGATGATGAATGGCTTCATAAAAGAAACCTGTCATACCTCACAGGTCTAATGGATTTCAGGTCGAGAGAACCATTAATCTTAAAGAATCATAAAGAAGCCCTCATCCCTACTCTGTACCCTTTTCCTCGAACACTTTGTCACATGTAAACTGGAAATTAATGTGTGCTTTAATGTTCTAGTAACTTGGATAACTACACAAAAGCTGTTTTGTTTTGGACAATTGCTTATGGAATTGTACCTTAGAATAAGGGTCAACAATAATTATTGTGAAATCTATGTATTGTTCTCAGATTTTTCTTGACATTCAAATTTCAGAGAAATAATCCGCATTCGTTTTATTCATCGTATCCTGGATAGCTGACAAAAGCTTCGTAATGATTAATTTTCAACGTCATGAGACAGTGCAGCACAATCACAATTATTGCACGAACCCTTTACTTGTGTTTGTAATAGAATTCACTCCTAATATATAATCCCTCTTGTTAAATTTGACCACACAACCATGTAATATGTATTAATTCTGTTCCTCACACGTTTATTCTGTCTCTGTGTTCAGGCCGTACAGCATGAGCGTGGTGTGTGTGGCGTGTGACGCTGGCGTGTTGCTGTGGAGTGTAGACCCTGCATCAGTGGTCACACGACCCTCAGGAGCGTGTGTGACTCTGCTGCCTGCACCACACACTGCCACACTCTCAGTCATGTCCCCTCACCCTCAGGTCAGTTGGTAGAGAAGCTGCAGCGTCCTCCTTGTGGTTGTGCATCAACAGTTTTCCTATGACCCTACAATGTAGCACATCCAGCTATGTGTTCTCAATTAACACGATTTGAGATCTTGCAGTATGTGAGATCATGATTCCTAGTTTATACAATGTCTAATACAATTCTGTGATAAATTTTGAAAGTCTACTTATAGTGTGGTGTCAACATGATCAGAACATGGATCATGGGTGTTAACATGATCAGAACATGGATCATTGGTGTCAACATGACCAGGGTATGGATAATTGACACAACTATGACCAGGGTACAAGTGTGGCGTGCAGCAGCGGCCGGGGTGTGGTGGTGTGGGACGTGGCTCTGGCAGAGAGCGTTGAGGTGCAGCGTAGTGGTGCAGTCACACACCTCCTCTACTCCCCTGATGCCACCAAGCTGCTGGTGGTCATTGCCAGTCCTCCCACCCTCAGGTTAGTTCACATCTCAGGTCTCTGTTTTTATTTTGTCAGGTGAGGTCTGAGGTATCTGTCTATCTGAGGTCATTTCAAATGAGGTTTAAGGTCTCAGTCTATCTGAGGTTCCTGAAGTCTGAGGTCATTTCTGGTGAGGTATGAGGTCATTTCAGGTGAGGTCTGAGGTCTGAGTCTATCTGAGGTTCCTGAACTCTGAGGTCTCCATATCTAAAGCCAGTTGAGGTCTAAAGTCTCTGCCTCTGAAATCAGTTGCTCACGACCTGCTCTTCTAGTGAGTTCAGCTAAACCTCCTTAGTACTGTGCACTTTAAATTGGCATTAACCTTACGAAAAATCCCTTCTCACTCTACTGCTTTTCCATCCCGTTTTTTAGGGTGGATTTATTTTGGTATATTGGTGAGAGTTTCCTATGGGGTGTGCACTTCTTTGATACAACCGCATAAACAAAATTCAGAAGCAGTTCTTTACTCTGTAGTGATGTACATCACTGTCACTCTGTTGATGCTGTGTGCAGAGTATTCATGCTCTGTAGTGATGTACATCACTGTCACACTGTTGATGCTGTGTGCAGAGTATTCATGCTCTGTAGGGATGTACATCACTGTCACTCTGTTGATGCTGTGTGCAGAGTATTCATGCTCTGTAGTGATGTACATCACTGTCACACTGTTGATGCTGTGTGCAGAGTATTCATGCTCTGTAGTGATGTACATCACTGTCACTCTGTTGATGCTGTGTGCAGAGTATTCATGCTCTGTAGTGATGTACATCACTGTCACTCTGTTGATGCTGTGTGCAGAGTATTCAACACGGACGACTGGAGCTTCCAAGAGTGGGTGAGCGGCAGTGAAGTGTCGAGCTGTGCATGGTCACCATGTAGTTCTTACATCGCGTTCAGCACCAGTGACCCCGGCATGCTGTACTCTGTGTGCCCTGCTGCATCCACCGCCACAGCAACCACCCTCGCTGATCTCTCTCAAGTGGAGCTTGTGGACTCCCATGGCCAGTCCGTCAGGTGAGTCATCGTGTAATGAGAAACTAGAGTTGTATTTTTTAATGTGATCTGCTTTCAAATTCAGTGGCAGAAATATTGATCTGTTTAATTAATGGTGTGCTGCTGGTCTTAAAATATTGTCTAATTTCTAAGATGTTCAGAAACGGGCTGGGCATTTGTCGTGAAGTAGAAAAAATGTATGGAACTTGAATCGATATTCTATTAATCTTTGAATGTTGTTCATGCAGTTAATGCAATATATTCCTGAAATACGAGGTCTTTCTTTAATAGGATTCAATATTTCAACGTCCATAGCCGTACTGAACACACTAGTCCTGCAGGCTCTTACTGCTTGTTGATGTAGAAAGTAGGAGTCTAGATATTCCTTGAGTTGTGTAGCTGGTCAGTCTCAGATACAGAGAACAGATCAATTGAGCACCAAACAGATCGAGACAAATCGGCAGATCAGTAGTTTGTTGAATCGCCACGCAGTTTAGATTTAGCTCTGACTACTGACAACGACTGTATTTTATGAAAAACAAAAATACAGTAGTTTTGTTTTTATCTTAATTTAAAAGTAGAGACTATGGCTACTAATGACTACATTAATTGGCTATTGCCCATTGCCCATTTGAAAGTTTTTAGAAATGGCCATTTGACCACTATCCGCTTGACTACCATTCAATTGACAACTGTCCACTTGACCAGTGTCCAAGATGGCGATTTGCTCCATGTTCATTTGACAATCGTCAGAGTTTGACCATGGTGCACATGACAAGTGTTGGAGATGGTGCATTTGCCTCTTGATGTAACCTGTACTGGGGTTGTGTGTGGGACAGGGTTGGAGGAGCCGTCAGTGGCATGACATGGGGTGGTGAGCGGCTTGTCCTCTTCTTCCACTCCTGCCCGTACCTGGTGCTCTTCCACACCCTCACGCTCTATGCTCTCAAGATTGCACTCAAGTAAGTAGAAATAACCTTTGTTTTCCATCAGCAATGTCTTTGTTTCCCATTAATAATGACATTAATTCTCATCAATAATGTCTTTGTTTCTCATTAATAATGTCTTTGTTTCTCATCAATAATGTCTTTGTTTCGTGATCAGCAAAGGCTTTTTCCTGTGTTTAGTCTCAGCAATGGTCTGGATATTGAATACATCCTGTTTCCTGAGCTAGAATGGAGTCATAAGCGACAAACTTTGGTGTCTTGAAGATGGCATCAAAACTGTCTTATCATCCAACTATAATATTAAGTTGTTAGAAATGGTAATTTCCATGCCTGGGCATGTTTTGTACGTTTGACTGACATCCTCAGTATAGTGCTGAACTGTTCCTGTTACTAGAACTACAGTGTACACTCAGAGCACACTGTACTTGTACACACTTTCCTAAATCTTACACGCTCAATTGAAATGAAAGAAAGTCAGACTTGGAATTTGACCCAAATAGTGGTGTGCATTACAGTTTGAAATCTGATGTTTTTTGAACACTTATTAATTGGAGCAGCGAAACCTAGATAAGTTCTCCTCTCACTTATTTTGCTAGTCAGTTACACGGAGGTAAACTTTTACAGGGTTGAGTATAAATACAGAACAAAAAGAATTTTTTTCTTGAGAAAAGACATCTATTTCAAGGTCTGACTCTAATAAATGGTGAATAATTTACGACTATAATAAAATTATTCGGAATTCTTCCCTTTTGCCTTTACTATTTTGCAAAGTCTTTCAAAGGCCGCACTTTTGGAAACCGGTATTAGGAGGAATAAGTACTTTTTATAGTATGGCACTTATATTCCTATTTGAATAGTTTTACATTCGTTGGTGCAGGAAAATTAAAACAATTTGTGTGAGCCCATGTTTATACTGTTTTCAATAGTGCACCTATTCCGCACTTCTCAGCTCCGCAGCTATTGAATAGAAACTAGTGACTGCTGTTGACTGTTGACTTCAAATCGCTCACTCTAGAATAGAATAAGTCGAGTCAATAGGAACGAGCCGTTTAGCCCATTTTTGGGTTGTTGCCCAAGTCCCATGTCCTCTAAAGTGAAGGCATCAATCATGCAGGTACACCTTAACCACGCAAGTCAATTCAGTCACGTACACGCACTTCACTCACGCACAGGCATTTAGTCGCGCATTTATCACAATCATACACTGGCCGTGGGAATTAGGGACATAGAATTAGTACGTTATAATACTGGGGACTTCGTAATCCAATATTGGTCGAGACGATTTTGAATGTGTTCACAGTACCAGCAGAAACGATGTTTTTGGGCAGCTGGTTCCAGGTTGCCTCAATTTTAACGGGAATGAAATTCATAGTTTGGGATATCTTGAAGTTTCTCATTGTTAGTTTTTAACCGTTATTTCTGGTTCGTCCAGCCTTGGTGTTATTACAGACGATGTCAAGTGTCGGAGACTGATTTCGTTTGTGGGTGACAGACGTTGGAGGCATTGAAGTGTAAGGTCATTGTGGTGTCACTTCGAATGAAATTTTCTTTCACTTCTAGTGTGAGGGTCGCTTTAATTTGTCGGAATTCTGGGTTAGACCTCGAATAAAATAACTAAAAAATATTTCTGTTGATATTTACTCTGACATTTGTATTTATGTAGCTCTCAACTACCTTTTATCTAGCTTTAATCTCGCCCTTAACTTGTTCGCATTGTGCTCCTATTTTACTCTGAACTAGCCATTAACTAGTCTATTGCTTGCCTATACCCTTATCGTATTCCTGCCCTTATCGTGTCCTTGCCCTTATCAGCTCTTGCTCATATCTAGCTCTAAACTCATAATTAACCCATATCTTGCTCTTGCCTTTATTTTGCCCATAAGTTGCTTTTATTTTGCCCTTAAGTAGCTCATGACTAGCTTTTAACGTATCCTTTTTGACGCTAGTGGCGTGATCAAAGGCCCAGACAACTGCACACCGCGAGCAGCTGCCTTCCACCCGTCCCAGCCGTCCTTGCTGACGGTGGCCTGGGACGACGGCAGCTTGCAGCACGTCCCTCTGCTGTACACGTCACGGCAGAACACTACTGGAGCTCCCCTCTGTGACGACACCGTCTCCAACTTCAACCTCACTGACGTTAACAGCTCCTGGAATGCTTCTGTTGGATTAGACGCACCTAACAGCTCATTGTGGCCTAATCGTAGCCTCGTGTCCTAATTGTAGCCTCGTGTCCTGATCGTAGGCCTCGTGTCCTGATCGTAGCCCTCGTGTCTTAATTGTAGCCTCGTGTCCTGATCGTAGCCTCGTCTCCTGATCGTAGCCTCGTGTCCTGATCGTAGCCTCGTGTCCTGATCGTAGCCTCGTGTCCTGATCGTAGCCTCGTGTCCTGATCGTAGCCTCGTGTCCTGATCGTAGACCGCGTGTCCTGATCGTAGACCGCGTGTCCTGATCGTAGACCGCGTGTCTTAGTTAAGAAATGAAACGTACACATGTGCCTTTATTAGTTCTTAGATTGAGTGGTATTCAAGATTTAATCTCACAAAATTGATAGCTAAGAAGCCTAGCTGTATGTTCGTTCTTGTCGTTTTTTGTAAAGTGAAGTACTCGAAAATATGATAATATGGTAACACTTCTTTCCATTTCCGCTATTCTCAATAATGCACAATCTGAAACATCGCACTCAACTGTGGTTTTAGATAGAGTTACTCAATGCAAATGAGGATTAGAATTGTTAATGTGTTATTGTAGTCACCTGTAGCAAAATTGTACGCTGTGCATGGTTGTTGGAAAAAAAGGCGCGTCAACTAAAGATACTGATCGAATTGATTCAAAACCAATACTCTTGATTTAACTGTAATTCTTTAAAGTCTATAATAATCTGCGTAACTAGCGCTACAAAAAATTGATGGTATTACATTATTATTTTATATTCAAGATTTGCAATAAACCAAGTTCTTGTTATGCCTGAACACGTGGTGGTCAGCGATGGTGGTACAGATATGTGCAGCCAGGCTACATTGACACCCTCAAAAATCGACTTGACAAACATTGAATATCATTACCCTGAAAATACAGTGTAGTCTATTGGTGCAAAGTAGGTAAGTGTAATTTGATTAATCCGTAACATAATAAACTTTTCCTTAAAATGATACTCTAGTCTGTGCTATGTGAGTGTCTTTATAAATACTTCAAAAGAAAATTACTTTATTCAGTTGAAGGACGAGAATCGATCCACATTTAGGTATTTAGTACAATCGTCCACATTTAGGCCTATTGTACCCATTTGACCCTCAAAAATTTGTCAAATAGTTTATGATTCTGTTGAATTCTACCTTTTTTAACTCCTTCAATCTTTCCAAGCGCTTGACCATGCACAGCTGCAGCTTGTGCTCCAGTTGGCACAGATGCTCTTAGTGTTGATAGCAGTAAATTTGTGTGTTTGGATACGTAGTGGTAATCCAAATTATGAGACTAATAATGCTGTTCAAGCTACAATTTATTTTTAAAAGCTGGTTGATCACAAATTTGCGTATATCGTAGTAGAATAAGTTGTGAATGATAGACTGAAATTTCCGTTTATTTGGCTAAAAAGTTAGAATAGGAATAGTGAAATCCTACCTCTGGATGAACTTTTTTATAATCATTCCTATCCTGTTTGTTGGGTCCACACCAGGCAGTGCTACACATATTTTATGGGTCTGAACTGTAGATAAAATCTCGACAGACTCAAAAATTTTACTTGAAATTTGCTTATTTTTAAATTTTGATTTCCAACTTTTATTGAGTAGCATGCTTCGTTGTTTGAATAAACTGAATCCTTTGAATACAAACAGATGAGGTACATAATATCTATTGCCCAACGTTAAAAACTGCGCTAAACAAGCATGATATATTTTAGTCTATTAAACTAACATTCTTTTTGGACACAAATGTATCTCCTGCTGGCTTATTTATTTATTGGACACGTTTGTGTTACCGAAGAGGAGTTCGCCTAAACCTTGCAACCACTAGTAATCAGAATCTGCGTTTGCGATGTAGGAAACCTGGCTTCACATAACTGGAGGGTAAATCTCGCATAGGACGAAAATAATTAACGAAACTGTTCGTTTTAAGATTTTTTCTGGGTTTCTCAAGATTTTAAGTTCGGGTTGAGTTCGGAGTCGAGATTTTCCCTCCAGTGTTCACATACCGTAGACAAGAGACACGTCTTACCTCCTGCAACGTAGGATACTCGCAGTTAAACCATTAAGCTTATCGAAGCGTACTTACGAACTTCAACATACTTCGTGTTGCAGCGCAGAGGACGGGAATAATCGCTGGGAGCATCATCACTAGTTTTAAGATGTTAGCATTAAGAATTGATAATCCTGTGTATGTGTTTTCCTAATGTGTGTGCTGAATGTTTGATAGGAAAAAAGTTGTTCATGTCTTTTATGTGTGTTGGCTGTAGAACACGTCTTTTAATTTCTATAGTGTATTCGTTACTACCAAGGTCCAGTAAAACAGTTTCTATATCGTACAAGGTTTGTATCTAGTTCAGTCTCTCATTTCGCTCCCAAATTTCAATATGTATCTGCTTCAAAATATGTGTTTTTCAGGTACAATTCAAAAATTAAGTTGGAGCTTTGCCTAAAGATGAGCTTGTACAAAAGTCAGTGCTATAAACTGACACGTAATATAAAGTCAATTGAGAGATTTCATTTTCTTCCTTCTTAAATGTAGATTAAAGCTCTTGCGGTTTCTCTGTAGTGCCTCGGAAATATCGTAATTAATTTGGAATGATCTTGGAGTCGATAAAAAAATATGGTATATTTTAGTAATATTTTAAAGTTAATTTTTATACTTATTTCACGTGATTTGAAACTAGTATTTTAAAGTGAAAAATTTAATCGTACCTGCAACTTCAAATTGTAACCCTAAGCCCTTGAGGCTTAGTGCCCAGCAGTTCGGTGACTTCGGTCTCAGCTATCGCCCAGTTAGCAGCAATTCTAATAGCGCTTGGAGTCTCTCTGACGGGTTTCAGTTTACAGATCTCAAGTTTCCTGCTCTGTCTGGCTCTCGATCTTGGCTCTGATTTTTGATCGTGTTCAATAATAAATCTGTAAGCTACGTAGCCGATCGTATCACTAACTCCAGAAGAACTCTCACTAAAGGATGATAACGTAAAAATAGCGTTCGTTAAATCTCCATCGTCACACGTGCATTACGTGATCACCCATGAGTGAAATTCCTAAAGCTTGAAGAAATCATATAAAACATAAAAATACTGTATCACCGTATTCTTTTGAGAAGCTACATGGAATCAATTTACAAATTTGTTCATGACCAGTAAGATAAACTATGTATTTCGCAGCGCGATTAGCACAAACAGTGCACTACCACATATAACAAGACTATTGACCTGTGACTAAAAGTTATTTTTCATTATAGCCATGTATTTTTTACTGAATATAGAGCAAAGCACTTGCTCCTTCAAATCGATGTTATACAAGCAACCCATAAAATGATTATGGGTATCCACGCGGAAGTCCTTAATTATGAGCTGTTGTGTCAGATGTTCGTTTCCGTGCATTAAGTGTTTGTTGATAAGCTGAAATTGACTGGCACTGGCTCATAACCTATATCAGTGCTTGTTTACGTGTTGACGAATACGGACGGTGCAATCTCTTACCGAATTCAAGATGGCTGAGAACGAGTTGGATTGTGATAGTATAATTCGACGTCTTTTGGAAGGTACGGCTATTGTGGTAATGTATTGGAAGTTAATAGGGAATGTTGAGTCATCCAGCATATGTTGAGTCTTGCTTCCGTTTGGAGTAATGATAACAAGGCTTATCTTCGTGTGACCGATGAAGACCTGTCTATGTCATATCTTATTTTGAATTTGTTGAAGTGAATTAAGTGCTTATTTATTTTTATATTCTGTATAATTGAATTTGACAAGATTTTAAAGCATGTTTTATAAATATCAGAGTGTATAAATGCTGATGAATGTTCTTACTGGGACCCCTGATTAATTATCTTCAACAAGCTTGGCACTCGCTCAAAACACTGGAGTGCCACCCTGTTTTATGTGTGCATTTTATAGGGAATTAACGCCCCAACTGCTTTCAACTCTATTTGTTTTGGTCATTCTATTCCTTTGTTTTTTTAAGTCTCTTGTATACTTATAGTTAACCACATTAACTCATTTGAATAATTATGGCAACAATTTATTGAAGGGTATTGGTTTGATTGTTTTTTCCTAATATTGCTCAGTGAATAAGATCTTGGACTAAATATTCATTTGTTTCCTTCTGTTATGTTC
Source organism: Trinorchestia longiramus (assembly GCA_006783055.1). Classification (NCBI taxonomy): domain Eukaryota; kingdom Metazoa; phylum Arthropoda; class Malacostraca; order Amphipoda; family Talitridae; genus Trinorchestia; species Trinorchestia longiramus. Next base: position 18,311 of record VCRD01006261.1, read on the forward strand.
ATTACAAAATGAGATCTTTAAATAGTTTTTTAAACATCCAAAGCAAAATATTAAAAAGTAAAAGAATTTTGATTATGTAATTTTTCTAAATTAATATTGCAATAAGAGGTGAATGAATATGCATTATATTTAGCTGTCTTCACTTCTTATGAATATGAACATTTGCTGTAAAATCATAAAGCTTAAATACTTCTTTGAGCAAATGATAATTAGTTTTACAGTTTTAAAGTTTTCTGCACAATATTGAGAAATTTGGCAGGCCTTAATATGTTTTGTAGAACTAGGTGACTGTAGTCAGTCTGTGGAGCATGGTAGGTGGGCAAACTACTACTGCAGTCAGTCTGTATAGCACGGTAGGTGTATCATCTAGGTGGGTAAACTATTACTGCAGTCAGTCTATAGAGCATGATAGATGTCATCAAGTAAACTACTACTGCAGTTATTTGTAGAGCATGGTAGGTGTTATCTAGCTATGTAAACTACTACTGCAGTCAGTCTGTAGAGCATGGTAGATGTGCCATTTAGATGCACTCTACTACTTATTTACCAAGTTTTTTCTTAGTTGCATAAATTTCAACTTCTGAGACTATATTTGGGAATCAAAATCAATTTATGACATCTTGAATCTGCATTTATGAGTATTTATGTATGTATTATTCTATCATTTTTAACAGAGTTGTTTGTTTCAAAGAACTACATTAGATTTTTGAGATTATGTAGGATTTTATGCAGTAACTATGAACTCAAAACTTGACAACCATGATGATGCCTTGTTCAACTTATCATAATTTACCAAACAGTTAGTTGGAAACCTTATAATAAACTCCACATTATTATATAAAAGTGACATTCTCACCTGAGAAACTACACTTGTTCAGTCTGACTTGAAGTATTAGGTTAGTTTTGAATTTTTCACCCATGGTGTTAATTTTTAATTTATGCTACTTTTTGAAATGTTGCATAGACTTATTCATGCTTTTTTTTCTTAAAATCATTCCTACTGATCATGAGTGTCATTTTTAAATATAAATTTGACTGTATAGTTGAAATTTTTATTAGAAAATTGTTTTTGCTTGAGTTCTTACTTTCATTCATTTTGTCAACATACCTTGTTAAGAAAAGCTGTGATTCAATGCATTGTCTCTTAGTTGCTCATTTTCAAGGCACAAGTTCTTCACCCTGAATATTAAAATATCCTGTCATGCTTCATAGTAAGGCTAATAGATACATAAAAACACAAGAAATCTTGTTTTTCAGATCTTCAGTCAGAACTGTCCCCACTGTGTCAATACTAATGCCAACAGCTTCAGATATCCTTGCAGTTATTTGATGGTCTTGTATCATTAACCTCTGCATTTCCTCTATATTTTTCTCATTAGGTACACCGTTTGGTGATCCAGATCTGGGTTCATCCTCAACCTGTTCAGTTGTTTCAGAAAATCTGTTAGACCACCAATAGAAACTTGCTTTGCTCATCAGTTCATTCCCATATGCCTTTTCTAATATCCATACAATTCTTGTTTTATTTTCTTGAATTTAACATAAAATTAGATGGCATAATGTTGCTCCATGCTTCTTGTATCTTGTCAAGTTTTGACAGGTCATCAAACTGGATCAGATTGGTCCAATCACATACATTACTGCACTCAAACCTAGGAACATGGAATGTGTCCAGTTAGTCATTTTATATACTAAATGTATGTGTATTTCACAATAAAGTAGCATTTTGATCAATTCATATTTAATACCTCTCTTGAAATTTTCTCCTTACTGATTGAACACACCCTGTAAATGAATTGAAATGTGGCATTGATGGTCTACTGGTACTGAGATTTTCAACTTCTAGTATACATCATTTTTGAGTGCTCTAATTATACCCTGAGGTACATATTAAGTGCTATAATAATACCCTGAGGTACATATTAAGTGCTGTAATAATACCCTGAGGTACATATTAAGTGCTGTAACAATACCTGCAAGTAATAGAAGAAAACACACTTCAATTTTTAAGATTTTGCAAGCACACATACAAAAGTCCAAGATTGTTTCAAATTTATAACTTAGTCATGTTGAGGAGTGAACTTTATCTTCCTCCTTGAATAAAATCAAAAACAATAATTTTACCACCTGCATGTTAATTTTTTCAACAGTGCAGAGAGGCTATCATGCATAAAAGTTCAGCTCTGCTTCTAAAGTTGTGTTGTTGTAGGACAAAAGATGCTGCAGTTTTCTGTTGTTTCATGGCTACAGAGCTCTTAGAAAGTATAGCACTAAACAAATCTAAAGATATACTTGCAGCCAAGTCAGTCAGCTCAATGTTGTTCAAAATCTACCGATTGTAATCAATGTTTTGTTGTCTGTTGAGTAATGTTTTGAAACACATTACATTTCAATAAGTTAAACTCCAACTGAAAGTCTAATTATTTTTCACACATCACCATCCTAATAATTATCTTTCTTTCAGTGCGTGGGTGCCGTCCAGGGAAGTCTGTTCAGCTATCCGAGTCTGAAGTTCGGGACTTGTGCATCAAAAGTCGAGAAATATTCTTACAGCAACCTATTCTGCTGGAACTTGAGGCCCCTCTTAAAATATGTGGTATGTATTTATTTGTGTAAATACAAGCACTGAATTTTTTTTATAAAAGTTTTACATGCCTACACCATTCATGTGGTCTTTTAGTGTTGGAGACCAGATACAACAAAAAATAATGATTAAAGTTACAATTATATTAAGAACAATATCTAGAAATGTACAGGAGAGACAGACCTTGCTGAGGAAACAGTAAAGCTCAAATAATTGATCACTTGGTTTTCTTAATTCTCATCTCTTTTTGTGTGAATAAGTTTTTCTACATTAGACTGTAATTATTATTGCCAGAGTCAAGACATTAGCTTTTGGTTCTAAAAAAACAAAGTGGATCATTTTTTCCATACAATCTATTTGCCAAGACCTTCCGTTGTACTTCTATGAAATAATAATTAAAATTATAGTGTCATTTTTTCTGATTGCCTGGAAAATGGAACAGAACAGACAAGTGTGTGTTCATATATTTTGCTATCATTACATATTGATCAACTTGCTAATTCTATCCCATTTCTTTGATGTTTTCATTTGATTGTGTTCCACACTAATTTTGTAGCACAATTTGAGTTGGATTGTACTTCAAATGCTTCAACTTTTTTGTCAAGATTTTATTTTCAGAGAAATTGTAGTATTACCATTACATATAAATCTTGAAATGCACAGATATATTATCACTAGAGGATGTAGCTCTTGTTTGTTGATACTTTATTATCTGTTTAGGGATAATTCAGCTGTGAAGGATGGAGTCAGGAGTTAGTGAAGACTTGATACTGTACATTCAATGTTACATTTTAATGTGACTCAAACTTCTATGTATTTTTTGTCTCCTACACTCAGGGAAAATCAGAGATAATGTTTCCATGATTTTCGAAGAGGTTTGAATTGCTGGGTAGAATTAAATTATTGATATGTTCACACTTGATATTTGTAATTTTCACAAGCCTGGAAATAAAACTAGCTGCTACTTCTGAGCTGCCTTCAGGAATTTTGTATTTCAGGAAGAGCTCCATATCAAAAGGATATACTAACCTGATAACATGCCATTTTTATTCAACTTTACTGATGAGTACAGGCACAACGGTGCACTATGTGTAACCAACACAAGTACAGGCACAACTATACACTATGAGCAACCAATACTAGCACAGGCACAACTGTACACTATGAGCAACCAACACAAGCACAGGCACAACTGTACACTGTGAGCAACCAACACAAGTACAGGCACAACTGTACACTGTGAGCAGCCAACACAAGCGCAGGCACAACTGTACACTGTGAGCAACCAACACAAGCACAGGCACAACTGTACACTATGAGCAGCCAACACAAGCACAGGCACAACTGTACACTGTGAGCAACCAACACAAGCACAGGCACAACTCTACTCTATGAGCAACCAACACAAGCACAGGCACAACTGTACACTATGAGCAGCCAACACAAGCACAGGCACAACTCTACTCTATGAGCAACCAACACAAGCACAGGCACAACTGTACACCTTGTGCAACTAACACAAATACAGGCACAACTGTACACTATGAGCAGCCAACACAAATTTAGGCCTGCTTCACTACAAGACTGTACTTTCGAATAGCTGAAATGGTCTCTGGCATTATTATTGAGTTAGCTCAGTGTTTGCATTGTATTTTTCTTACTATAGGCAATTAGTTACTTGTAAAAAATTTGTATTAATTTACCATCTGAACTAAGATTTGCTGGTCAATATAAGCAAGTACATATATGTTAAGTGTTCACATAATTTTCTCTACAGTAGGGGCTAATAATGTCATTATCTGGTGTATAGCTACTGACAATGAGGTAGGCAAATACCCTAGGGTGCTGCCTATTTTTTTTCATAAATTTAACTGGTCCCAAGGTTTTCATATGTTTGTTTTGAGGGAAAAAAAAACCTTGTCAAAATTGTTAATGCAATCAGACAATGATTCAAACAGCACTCGCCAATTCAAATATATATCTAAATATCTAATAGGCTAAAGACCTGTAATTATGTTTCAATTGGCCAGTGCTGTTCAAATAATTGTTCGATTACTTTAATGATTCAAACAGATTTTTTACCTCATAACAAACACTTAAAAAACCCCAGGACCCATTGAATTTCATGAAAAAAGTAAGAACCACCTTATTACATCCATCTTCTAAGTCCCCCGAAATTTTGCCTCCCTGCTGCACATGCTGGGTGATACACATCAAACTCTCACATCATTAGGTTTGTCTTCATATATTGCCATGCATTTATGCTCTGCAGGAGATATCCATGGCCAGTACGCAGACTTAATGCGCCTCTTCGAGTATGGAGGCTTCCCCCCTGAGAGCAACTACCTCTTCCTCGGTGACTATGTGGACAGGGGCAAGCAGTCCCTCGAGACCATCTGCCTCCTGTTGGCCTACAAAATCAAATACCCGGAGAATTTTTTCCTCCTTCGAGGCAACCATGAGTGTGCATCCATCAACAGGATATACGGATTCTTTGATGAGTGTGCGTTGCATTTGGTGATGTTTCTTTGAAGATTAAGGACTAATTTGCATGTTAAGTAGCAGGCCTTAATGTGTGTGTGTTACGTAGCAGGCCCTAGTTAGTGTGTTGCGTAGCAGGCCCCAATTAGTGTGTTGAGTAGCAGGCCCCAATTAGTGTGTTGAGTAATGGGGCCTAATATTAATGTTTAGTTATGTAGTTTAGTTGGAATGTTTAGCAGTGGGGCCTATTGTGAGTGTTAAGTAGTGTGGCTTGTGTTCATTGTTAGGTGGGGTTTAATTTAAAACTTATCTGTATATCATTTGTGTGGAATAAATTCTGCTATTGCTGATGCTGTACAGTTTTAGAGCACAAATTAGGCGCTTAGTTTTTAAATTATCTGTTGCACGCTATCATCCTACTATTGGTTTTATCAGGACCTCTTTCTAGGCACCATTAGTTGCACAAAAACATCAGAATGGTACTAGTACACTATTTCTTACTTTCTTCAATACATAATATTTTAAACACAACCCCTTAGTTAAAAATCCAGTGGATTGATATCTGGTGAACGAGAGGGGTTAGGAAATTGCCCTAATCTTTCTAATCTACCGGTCTGGAAATGTTTGATTGAGGAACCCACGAATATCGAGTCTCCAATGCGTTGCTTTACTCGGTTTGGGACACTGAGTTACCCTATTATGTTTCAATAAACCATGATATGCATTGTGCCTTCTCTTGAGAAATAGCCATTTTTAGGGTTCATTCAACAGTGTCTCTGCCTTTTTAATCAACAGGATGCCTGAAACACAAGTGCAATGTGAGTAAAACCTTCAATAACACCGAGTACAATAAAACGAATCTGATTAAGATATCTCTTCAATTGCCTTTCAATAAATTTGTTCAATTGTAAAGAGACTTTATGGACATCCTGTAGTATGTATCTGAATTATGGTGTATTATATATTGTGTATCAACAGCAATGTTTTATTAAATAATAATACATTACAAATCGAAATGTCATTATTTAGTAATACACAACTTATTTGATGTATTATTAATTACATAGTAATATTATTCATCGCATATTTGAAGTATTATTAGCATCTGGTGCCTTGCATGTTCTGTATTTGTGATTATGAGTTTAGTCTATGAGTTTAGTTTAGTCTATGAGTTTAGTTTAGTCTATGAGTTTAGATTATGAGTTTAGTCTGTACAACGTATAGACTCTTATAGTACATCGATTTGTGATGTGTGAGAGAACATTTGCGTTAATATCTTATTTTACAGTGGTTGTTTATCGTTCTTGATATCATGTTGCCATCTAGTCGGTGTCCAATTGCCATCTACCCGTATGTAGTTGCCATAATCCTAGATGCCATCTATCTAGTTGTCATCTATCTAGTTGCCATTTATCTAGTTGCCATCTATCTAGTTTCCATCTACTTAGTTGCCATCTAAATAGTAGCTATCTCTCTAGTTTCAATCTACTTAGTTGCCATCTAAATAGTAGCTATCTCTCTAGTTTCCATCTACTTAGTTGCCATCTAAATAGTAGCTATCTCTCTAGTTTCCATCTACTTAGTTGCCATCTAAATAGTAGCCATCTATCTAGTTGCCATCTCTGATCAAGTTTCAAATATTAACAACTTTCAGGAGACTTGTGATAAATATTCAACATGGAAATGGAAGCCTTCTTACTCTTATGAATATATTCCATCAAACTGACGCGCACACCTAGCGTATGACTGGAAGGATGTGCATTTTTGTATGGTTTAGAATTCTTTTGAGCTATTGTTGGGTTCAGGAAACTATGATCGCTCTGAAGGGTATTTACAATTACAGTACATAATAATCTTTTGTATTAGCTGCTTCTTTTTTTCGTTTCTTTCTAAGTAAGTACTAGTATGTAGAGCAGTTTCGTATTATTGTGTATTTGAACAGGGTGGCAGTATCGTACTAACTATTATTTTATTCGTGTCATATGGAAGTTGAGTAATGCATCCAAAGCTCGTTAGTTTCATTTATTTTACACTCGACTATTCTTATACTTTTTGTGTTTTCTCGATAACTCATCAACTGATAGTTGTGACATGTCTTACTTTTGTGTTTATTTTTAACTCAATAGTTCCGGCCATTTTTAATTTAAGCGCTGATTAAATGCTCAATAAAGTCATTGATGATGGGTTGATCTACACTTAAACAAATCTGTATCAGACATTCCTACCAGTGTGGAGAAACGTACAATCATTGAAGCAGCATTACGAATATTATTGGGCATTCAATGAGCATTTTAAATTTCAAGTGGCAGGCACTAATAGGTTAATATCGGCCACAGGACTTCATACTTTTGTGTTGACTTTGAAACCTGGGTTACAGGCAAGCGTCGCTACAGCACAAAGCTGTGGAAGACCTTCACTGACTGCTTCAACTGCCTTCCCATTGCTGCCATCATCGACGAGAAAATCTTCTGTTGCCACGGTGGTCTCAGTCCTGACTTGCAGAACATGGAGCAGATCCGACGCATCATGCGCCCCACAGACGTCCCTGACACGGGTCAGATACTCTGTCTCTTGAAAAAGCTCCTTCCTTTTCTTAGTGTATTTGACGGCGTCTTATACGCCCGTGCGTCTTATATGCACGAGCGTATAAGACGCACGGGCAAATAAGACGCGCGGGCAAATAAGACGCGCGGGCAAATAAGACGCACGGGCGTATAAGACGCGCGGGCAAATAAGACGCACGGGCATATAAGACGCGCGGGCAAATAAGACGCACGGGCATATGTGACGCACGGGCATATAAGACGCACTGGCGTATAAGACGCACGAGCATATAAGACACGCCCTCATTTCAGCAGATCAGATTCAGGGAAAAACACCTACGATGTATAAGACGCAGGGCGATTTTTTGAGCCAAAGTTTTGGAAAAAAGTGCGCCTTATATGCTGTTAAATACGGTAATTGTCTCGAAGGCGTCATGGTAGCAATTCTGTTTACTTTGGAATTTTACATCTGTGTTTTCCAGAAGTTGATGTGTGAAATTATTGTGTGTTTCTAATGGTCTCGTAGGTGTCTTCGTAGCAACTGTGTGTTTATTCTATATTGATGTAAATTTGTTAATGTATTATCTGCTTTTTTGAGGAAGCTGATTTGTGTTCTAGATTGTGTACATTGCCACATGCGAGTGTGTGTGATATTCCATGTCAATATTCTTAAGTGAATGTACTGTAACTTGCAGTTTTGAAGAAGTTACGTATAGATGACCTCTTGTAGTTGCTTCTTATCTCATTGCATATAAGAGTTAACATATACTCAGTAGCTTTTTCATTTGTACAATGGCCTGCAATAGGAATCCTTTATACCATGTATGTACATCTCAGCATTCATAAAGTCAGCAACCAAATTTCAATGCTTGAGGTTTGCTTAACTTTTTTATTCAGGCCTGTTGTGTGACCTGCTGTGGTCAGACCCGGAGAAGGAAATAACAGGCTGGGGAGAAAATGACAGAGGCGTGTCGTTTACCTTTGGGGCTGACGTCGTATCGAAGTTCCTGAACAGGCACGACCTGGACCTCATCTGCAGAGCCCACCAGGTTAGCCTCTTGCCAATTTGTTTTGGGGACTCCAGGTTTTGCTTTTTGAATATTTTTAGTAAGTGTGTTTTTTTTAAAGATAACATGCAGGAGTAGCAACCTATGCCAAAGTGACAGTACGCAAATTATGAAGCTATGCATTTCCTAGACTAGCTCTCATTTCTTTACGTTTTCTTCTTACGGTGCTAACCGCAAAAGTGCGCCTGTTTCTATGCCCACTTATTTTTCTCACCTCGCTGTCTGGGCTTGTTCCTTTATAAATTATTTCACTCGTACGGTTTTCTTCACCCACTAACTGCTGGACTTGTGCCAGGTTGTAGAGGACGGCTACGAGTTCTTTGCAAAGCGGCAGCTGGTGACCCTGTTCTCTGCGCCCAATTACTGTGGGGAGTTCGACAACGCCGGTGGCATGATGAGCGTAGACGAGACACTTCTGTGTTCCTTCCAGGTGTGTGGGACACTCAGCAGGAATTTAATATCTATGTAATTAATGCTAGCTGTCCAGGTGTGTGGGACACTCAGCAGGGATGTAATATCTATGTAATTAATGCTAGCTGTCCAGGTGTGTGGGACACTCAGCAGGGATGTGATATCTATGTAATTAATGCTAGCTGTCCAGGTGTGTGGGACACTCAGCAGGGATGAAATATCTATGTAATTAATGCTAGCTGTCCAGGTGTGTGGGACACTCAGCAGGAATGTGATATCTATGTAATTAATGCTAGCTGTCTAGGTGTGTGGGACACTCAGCAGGGATGTAATATCTATGTAATTAATGCTAGCTGTCCAGGTGTGTGGGACACTCAGCAAGTATGTGCGTGTATCGAATCAAGGTTAATTTGAAGTTATACCTTGTGCCGAAGAGGGCTTTTTCTTGTTTCGTTACGTAGAGAAAAAGTAGAAAAAGTCGTTCTCGTGTTGAATTTCAAGCTAATTTTGCATTGATTGTGTCTTAAATTACTTGTCATGCTTGAAAGTAATATATAGGACACATGTGATTGTCATGCGTGTGCTCGCAGTCATAGCTCCGATTTTCTCTTGCAGATCCTGAAGCCTTCTGAGAAGAAAGCGAAGTATCAATACAGTGGCCTGAACCGCCCAGCAGCCCCCAACCGCAACTTGAAGGGGCCTGTGAGGAAGTAAAGCAATGCTTGAACACCAGGAGAACAAACCAAGCGATCACGATGCTGGTATGCTGCCACCATCCCCGTGTGTGCTCCCAGCACCCCTGTGTGGGCTGCCAGTACCCTCGTGTGTGCTGCCAGTACCCCTGTGTGGGCTGCCAGTACCCCTGTGTGGGCTGCCAGTACCCC